>JAOVYX010013990.1:0-32051 GCA_035668315.1 Drosera spatulata
ATTAGGATTAATTAATGAAAATAATTTTTATTGTTGCGACGGATTCCGTCGCAGAAAGAATTAAATTTAAGAAATTACCTTCTGCGACGGAAAAAGTCAAGCCGTCGCAGATTTTGTTGTTGTGCGACGGATCCGTCGCAGATTGTTGCTTTTGCGACGCCATGCTTTGCGAAGGATATAGCCGTCGCAAATTCCGTTGCAGTTTCTACTCTGCGACGGAATATTCCCTTTTGCGACGGAAAAATTCCGTCGCAAACTATGCAGGTTTTTTGTAGTGAAATCTCCTCCTACACCAATGTCCCCTTGTAGAGAATACTTTGAGCTGTCTCCTAAAGATTCTCCTATTGCACAAGAACGAACAACGCAACACACCTTTACTGCCCTAAGTGTTGCTATCAATTTAAATAATCTAATGAAGCTCTTGTAATTACTGACCAGACAAATACTCCTGCTTCAACGGTAACAGGATAAGCACTTCTTTATTATAAATTCCCAAATGATTTCTACTGCTGAGACTCTTCAGGATCTACTCAGCAAACTTCAGCGTGTAGTAGAGTATCTCAACACAGACTTCAGGAAGGCCACAACTGAGATCCAACGTCATGCGAAGCATGTATCTACCATTGCTACTGCAACAGATGCTTCCTTGATAATTTTGAAGAAGCCTAGGGAGAAATGCATCAAAAGACCACGAAGAAGCTGCAATCTCAGCTGACCTCTCTTACCAACACCATCACTGAGTAAGCTGAACGCATAAAAGAGAATGTTGATCGTAAAATCACTTCCTTGAGTGATGATATTAACATGCTCAAGTATATGATAGAGAAAAACCAGTCCATGACTGAAGCAGAACTCCATCTGATCAAGTCCAAAGTTAATGATCTGAGCTAACACTTGATAGGTAGCACTTTCTTCCCCTTCACCGATGGTAGCAAACAGGAGGAGAGTCTATAACAGTAAGAGAGAAGATTAAGGATACTATTTCACTCATCCTTGAACTTACAAAGACAGTCTTGGTTATTACTGAATAGAAGTGTTATTTACACTCATCTGGAGTATGTTGCCTTTAAAAGGACTGTACAGAGTATCAGGAACAGCCTTGATCTTTACAATCAGCAACTGAAGCAGACACTAAGTAGAGGGGCACAACTGAGCTCATCAAGGGGGTCACAGCTAACTATAGGGCAAACTATTTCACATAGGACTATTGTGCCTCCTAGGCCTGTGCCTCCTAGGCTTGTGGCTCAAAAGAAGAGGAGAGACAATGATGACCCTACTACTCCAAATAGACAGAAGCAGTAGAGCGTGTGTGTCTATTTATATGTCTTAAAATTTTTGTATGTTAACTTTTCGATTTGAAGTAAATAAAAGATTATGTTTTTATCTTCTTACTGTTAAGATAGAGTTTGTGTAATACCCGAGAAATTTGGGAGTTTTGAGACGAATATATAACGTTACGATTTTAAAAATAAATCGTAGCAAAAGGTTATATATTTAAATCTAAGAAAATATTTGATTAATTAAATCAAATATGACGATGGAATATTTGGGATGATTAGTTGAACGCGTCAATAAACGTTACGAACAAATAACGTTACGTTATAATGTTATAAACGTTGCGCGTAAGGACTATTGATTTAATCCCAAAAAAAAATGAATTATGACTCGGAAGGTCGTATTTTCATACACGGGATAAATCTATCGATGTAAATAGATTTTTCGTGGATAAATATTACAAAATTCGGGTGAATAATGGACTGAACGAGATGTTTCGTGGGATTAAAACCCACACATACCCACCTCCACTTTCCCTCCCTTTTCTTCCTCTCTTTTCACTCACCCACCCCACCTCTCCTTTTCCTCCACCACTCCTACCTCCCGCACTACCTCTTCATCACCCTTTCACCTCTGCCACCAACATTCTCATCTCCTGCCGGCCACCTCCTGCAGCCACCAACAACCATCATCATCACCAAGTTCATCATAAACACAACATCATCATCAACGATAAAATCATCAACAACAACAACATCATCATAAACATCATTATCATCATTGCACCATCACCATGACGAGGGACAGCAGCAGGCCGAGAGAGGAATCAACATCGGCAGCTCGTCCAGAGATCGTCAAAGGATCCGTTTGTGTGATCGTGAGCTTAAGAAAACCAAACACGTTCGAGGTAACCTCACTCGTCCGATTCACCTTGTTTAATCATTCGCATGATTCAAACACGTCCGTGCATGCTTTGGGATGTCTATATGCTGTTATTGGAGTGTTTATAACGATTTGGATGCTGAAAAACGCGAATTGGGCGTTCCGAAAATGGGCAGAGGGGTTTCCTGGAGGTTCTGACCGGAGATTCGTCGCGCCCGTGACCATCCTGGGTCGCGGCCGCGATGAGGGGAAAATCTGGGAATTTTCTGTACAGTTGCGTCGCGCCCGCGACGACCCTGGGTCGCGGCCGCGATGGGGGTCACGCCCGCGACAACCCAATGTCGCGGCCGCGATACGCCCGATCGCGCCCGCGACGGCCTTCTGGCCAAGAAAAATACATATTCGGGCCCCGAACTTTAAACCTAAATGCGTATTTGAGATATATAACACATACGCATGGAAATAAAATGTCGAACGTTCATAAACGATCACGTTTGACACGTGGTGGGGTAATTGGGCTTGAAATGAACTTGAATGTACCCTTATAATATATATAGTCTCACGGAAAATAAATGAAAGCGACCACTAAATGAATAACAAAAAGGGGAACAGGGGATGTAGAGCATGGTTTCATTATTCATGTGAACTAATGAAAAGCAAACAAATAAGAAATATCGCCCTCTTGAGCCGATAAGAACGACATTGGCATCCCTTGTGGATCCGTTGGATCGTTGGTCGTTTTTTTGAATTTATTGAGAGGGTCGAACATGGTGTCCCTTCTTCGATCCATTGCGATCATCTATTTTTCTGAATAGCCTTGGTGGCTTGAGTTTGAGTCATTGCAATCCTGTATTGTCATCTGAGTCATCGTCACAGGTAAAAACTAGCTAGGGAGCGATGGGCATCCCCCATCCTCTTTGCATGCATGCAGCGCCTTCTACGCCATAGTGGCGGGGCCACGGGTTACTCTCTATAGGAAGAGCCAAATTATCTCAATGCTGACAAACGATACCACATTGAATGCGCCCAAGAGATGCAAGGCGACGCACAGGGTAGGCATGTGAGAAAACGGAATCTATTGGGTAGCCCGGATGACGATTGACACTTTATCTTTTCTCTGTACTCCGAGTCGGTCATATCCTTGGAGTTGTCGTTGCTTTTGAGTCGAGTCATAAACCCTAATTAAATGCAAAATAAAGGAATGACTCCTAAAAAAGATTCAAAGTCATATAAAAAAATGAGAAACGATGTTGTGTGATATGGCGTCCATATTTTCCTATATATATAAAAATGTTTTAGGGACTTCCGACGGTCGCCATAGCCGTTAGCGAAAGTTCCCTGTAATTGGGATTCATACACCAGAGGTTGCTGAGTTTCATTAGCTCACGGTTATGTTTTTCGATTGCAGATATGCCCCCTGCAGCACCTGAAGGCTCTTAGAGAGAGAGAGTTTGTATGTATTTAGATGAACTCACATATTTAAGACATTACGGCAGATCAGACGACTTTATTGTTAAATGTAATAAGCGATCTGCTTACCTTTAGCTTAAATGTTGTAACTAAACAGGTATTTGGGACTGTAAGCTATGACTATGTTATAGTTTGTGTTTTCCTTGACTTCTGTACCCTAAAACCTATTCGGTTTGTTTAGCCTTGTCACGGAGTGGGTCCGTGACGGCATAACGCTCACGTGTCTTCCTACACGGAAAGTCGGGGGCGTTATAGTTTGCTATCATCAATGTATAGAAATTGAGTGATAGACAAACTCTAGTCTTAGAATATTCTAGTATGTACGCAGACTGAGACTGGTCTCCTCAAAAAGTGAGCCTGCAATGGGTGTGCAATAAGGCTAGTTCAGAGAGGAATACAGTAAGACTGGTTCAGAGAGGAATGCAGTAAGGTTTGTTCAAAGGGATGCAGTAACACTGGCAACACTGAGGTCATGAGTAAAGAGACAATAAGGGTTGGGCATTTGGGCTTCTATGGCAGGAATGGTTGATCCTGGATTGCTTCTGATTGAAGAAGGTTACTACAGCAAGGCTGAAGAACAGTAAGCCTGAGTTCAACAAAGGTATTCTGATGAAAGAAAGGTGGATCCTGATTGCTTCTATGAGATTACTACAGCAAGACTGAGGAGCAGTGAGGTTGAGTTCTACAGAAGGGTTTAGAAGAAGTCAAAGTTCACTGTTGTCTTTTGCATTGCGTCAGCGTACTTTGCGTACTTCTCTGCATCAACACCATAGGTCATGGGTCCATGAATATGGTTTCAGGATGGCATGAAGTGACGTTTCAAGAAAGAACGACTTTAACAACGGTTAGAAATTTGAAGTTGTCAATAAAAACAGTAGGAGTGCCCAAGTTTTCAGTGGGATGCTTGAATCTTATTTGCTCTGAAAATAAACACAAGTATAGTAAGACATCAAGTGAGTTGAGAAAGAAGTTGATAGCCGAGGATCTAAACCACTTATTGAAAGCAGAGTTACATAGCACTAGTGTTAGACAAACGATTTCAAGAGACTGTTTTAAATCCTGTTGAGGAGAAGAAAGGATCTTGTAATCGATTTGTATTGTCATTTACTCATTGTAAAGTGACAGGTTGATTGTGAGCCTAAAATAATCACAAGTAGTGCTATCTTCTGGATTTATATCACTGATAATCAAGGAAAGACGGGAGTAAGAGATATAACCGTATTTTAACTATATACTCTAAACAGTATAAAAGCCTTTGTGTTTTTACGTTATAGAATACTATTGTTTTCATTATATTTATCACATTGATAAAATACTATTGTTTTCATTATATTTAACCCTACTACTAATCAACATCAACCACCAGTAAACTAAAAGGAATCAACGTTACTGAAGTAACGTTTCACATTATTGTAGTAAACTTAAAACAACTCTAGACTTTTATACTGCAGAAAGATTCGAAAAGAGAAAGTATTCACCCTTCTCTCCCCCTCTAGACTTTCATTAAGATTATTGCAATGTCGATTATACCTTTTTCGGACTTTAACTTGTAATGGTCTTAATTATCGCTATAACTTTACCAAAGTATTAATCTTTAGGATTAAGATTTCAAGGTGTCCCAGAAACGGTGAAATCAATGTTAGGAATCCCAACAATAGATATAGATGAATTAACACTGAAATCCATGTTATGGGTTAACAAATATAGTTGCTGCGAAATCAAGAAATATATATAGGGAACACCCTAAAAAAAAATATGTCTGTTTATATAATTTGGAACTTAACATATGTGTTATCATAAAATAACAAAACATAGTCATTAATGCTATAAGTTGTTAATTGATTAATTGAAAAAATTATATTATTTACAAAAAAAATATGTGTTAGATCATTAGTGAAAAAATGGAAAAAAAAATGATGGTAGAAAAAAATTAGTAAGTTTAAACAACATATCTGTTAGGGTGGATGAAAAAATGTTCAATAAGAAATGATAAGAACCACTTAATTGTTTCATTGAAAAATTATATTTTTTACAAAAAATATTATGTGTTAGATCATTATGAAACAATGATGGTAATGAAAAATTAGATAAGTTTAAAAAACATAGGTGTTAGGTTGGATGAAAAAAATGTTTGATAAAAATGATATTTTAATATCTAAAAAATGTTTGATAGATTAGTAAGGATGCCGATTGATACTTCGTTATTTATTATACGTATTATTTATATAAATAGGAAATTTCACAATACCAATAATGTTATTACCATATATCTTTGAGAATTTTTAATGTTTGTTAATGATTTATTTTATTATAAAATGATGATATATTTTATGTTATTGTTTTCTATTTTTTTAAAACGTAACTAAATGTTACATTTTAATGTAACAGGATTCATCATTGAGCATGATTTGGTTGCTGGTCCCATGGATGGGGATCTTCTTGCTAAGCATGCGACACATTAGGTGCAGCGACTATGGACCGACGATGACTATGATGGGAGGTTGGAGGAACGACATGCAAATACTGAGGCGTTCGAAGATTATCACCCTCGTTTGAGGATTTGTTTAGGTGCCGGAGCTTATCAGGACTTTTGTTGAGAGGTAGAGACCGGAGACGCATAACTTCCATCTTTCATTCGGGGAGGCGATCGTGACTTTGGAGGATATTGACGTCCTCATTTGTCCTCCCATCGAGGGCATGGCCGTGTGTCGTGGCAAGACTACCCTTGAGGAGGGGTGACCGACATACGTTTTGCGGATGCTCACTGTTCATGTGCCCGAGAGAGGATTTCCTTTCTCGGACTCTCGCATTACGACTAACTTCCTACGAAACTTGCTACGGGATCATCCAGTGATCGATGACAACGACGAGCAGATGGTTGTTGAGCATGCTTGAGCAACGAGCTTGTTGCGCTGGGTGGTTCGTTACTCCCTGACAAGAGCAACAACAAGGTGTCGTTGTTCAACCTCCCTAACAAGGCAAGGAAAAAATGCAATACAAGTTTCGAAGACTCAAGACAAACTAGCCAGATGAGCAACGGAGTCGAAGGCTTCCAGCCGAATGACTATAACGACGACATGTATTTGTTCCTCCGTCTAGCAGGTGTTGAATTCGCTAACAAACGACGACGATGGCAACAAAGATAACGACATTGAAGACATACCGCTGCCACTGTAGGAACACGACGGTTCAGGTTTGGCCAACGATGTTGAAGTCATACTCTATTACGGAGGTCCCTGATACACTTCTCCGATTAGTTACGAGATGGATTAATCCACTTATGTCCAAAAGCCCAAGGTCATGCCCATCAATTGCTCGGCCCATCTCATCATCCTTTATCATGTTGTTTTTCATTTCGAGACGACATGGAGAAACATCCTTAAAAAAAATAAAAAAAAATCAATTTCTACCACGTTACTAATAACCTAAGACAATGGAAATATGAAGAGATCTAATCCTTGTATCGTCTAAGGGAACTATTTTGTTCTCATAGATGTTTAGGTACAAATCCAATTATCCTTGTAAAAGGATTCAATCTCTGAAATATTATTTATTTTCATAAATAAATGCATGTCTATGTCATGTCATATATCAGTGTTATTGTAAAATTTTCGAGGCGAATGAAATATAATCATGTTGAAATATTTATATTCGGAGAAATAATTACTTAAACATAGAACAAATGGGGATGGACTATAAGAAAAGCACCACTCTATGCCACGTAGGCTAAAGCACTTCGACCCGTGGTGCTTTACTTTGAATAGAGCACTTCGAGCCGTAGTGCTTCCTTTGTTGTTTCTATTTAGCAAATCTTCGTTTCGAAATAGATGTTCCCGAGGGTGAGAGATCCCTTGTTGTAAGCCATGGCAATGGGGCGGGTTTGGATCGGGGATCACACTCCCCATACCCGAACCCGAAACCTCTTTCCGTATCCGACCCGAACCCGATCGGGTATTAATATCTTAAATCCAAACCCTGCCCGATCGGGTTCGAGCATATCCGTGGGTTCCTCGAACCCGAAAATTCTCGGGTTTCTTAGTTCGGATACCAAAATCCGAACTCGAATAGATACATTCAAATATATCAAAAACCCTAAAAATAATCTTGGTCATCCATTTGTAATGTTATATATTATGATAATAATTTTTCTTTTCTTTTTTGGTAAAATGATAATATTTTTTTTATTTGAAAGGCTCACAACCTACACTAATAGACTTTTTTTGTGGATACACTGTATACTTTTAATATGACAGAATATTACTATATATGTATATATAATATATTGTGTCTTTATTCAATATGATATGGGTATCGGTTATCCGCGGATATCGAGGAGGGTTCGGGATGGGTTTGTCATACCCATACTCGTCCCTAACCCGATTAAAAAAAATTGGATATCCCCAAACGCGAACCCAATCAAAGTGGATATTTTCCATATTGATTGGGTTTGGTTTGGGTAAAGCCATCGGGTATAGGGGTTTTTTCCATCCCTACCTATTGTAGCTGTACTACAACAATGATTGAGGACCGTCGGATCAAAAAATCCAACAGTTTGAGTTAATTATAGTTGTAGGATTGGTTTTTACGTGTGTCTATAAATTTTTCATGGGTTTAATTTGTTAAGAGGGTTTTCTTATTCATATTTTCACTTTTGTTTTATTTAGGGTATATATTACCTTTTTAGGGTTTCCTTGTTTTTTTTTTCTCAGATTTTTTTAATGTTTCATTAGGGTATATATTACCTTATTAGGGTATATATAATAATGTTTTCTTGTTTTTATTTTATTTTATTTAGGGTATATACTACCTTATTCATTGGTTTTTTATTGGGTTTATTTTTTAGGGGATATATTAATCCTAAATTTTTCAAAATTTTTTTGGGGTTTATTTTTTCTTAATAGAGTTTCATTTTTGTCATATTTTTTTACATATTTTTTTTATTTATGGTTTTGGGTGTTGTACAAGTTTTTGGCATCCATTGTTATGATTGTATAGTTCCTTCACTTGTATAGAAATTGATGGATAAAACTTTAGATAAGATTTTATTCATGGGTAATAAATTAGGTTGAGAGCTAGGATAATTAGATGTAATCTAGAAAACATGTAGCAGAGCAGCAAACGATCACAGTTGTAGGGCCAATGTGGATCAAGTAGATTATCCACGTTAGGGAGTTCTAGATAGGTAAATATGATGAATATAAGCAGCAAAAGATCATAAATCTGTCAGGATTGAGGATCGAAGTCTCAGAATCAAGGTCATGACATAATGTAATAGACTGAGTACAACAGAGATGGCTTGTAGTAGAGACAGAAGCACATCAGACTGGGCAATGCAACAAAGCTGGCTGGTGAATGGAAGGGGATCTGAGAAAAGGTCACATCGAAGATTTCGGGTTTGAAATACCAAACGACGTTGAAGGCTGTTGAGAGGGAACTTGTCAACATCACTGAAGCATAGTACAGGGGACAAACAGACAGCTGTCAACATCAAACGATACAATCACGGGGTCTAATCCTCTAAGCGCTATAAAAGGGGATTCTCTCCACTTTGATAAAATTGACGATGATTGTGAGATTCATTTGCTACCTGAAAATACTCTCAAGTTGGTTATACAATCATTCTCAAGAGTTAGTTTGAAGATTTGAAGGAAGGAGTTCACTAGTCTGGCTCAAGAACACAAGTTACTGCAGAGTCCTCAAGTGATCTTTGCAAAGTTCTAAGTTCTTGCCTTATCAAGTTGTAAACTTGTAAAGGGTTTCTTTGTAAGTAAAAAACAAAAGGTAGTGAACTCACCTGTTATCTTCACTAGACTGGTTACCAAGAAAAGACTGGACTAAGTCTTCGTTAATCATTTGACAGTGATTGTTTGAATTAGTATAAATAATTTTGTCCTTTACTGCTTTACATTTCTTGCATTATAACAATTAGAACATAACCTGGACAAAAAGAGATGAAGTTCAAGGGACTCAAGTCTCGGCAGCAGACTAGTTCCATAAGTCTATAGTAGACTCAGTGCATACTAGCCAAGACAAGGTTGCATTTGGTTAGCAAAGAATTTTTTGAAATAACCTATTCATCCCCCTCTAGGCTATTTATTATAACTCTGAGAATTACAATTGGTATCATAGCCTAACTTTCTGGACTTTATAGTTATTAGAAAGGAAAAGGCCTCTTTTTTTCTTGATTTAGTTGCAAAGAAGTTACTAACAATTTATTTTGTGGAGTAAGAATGACTCCTCCTAAGCTACCTAATTGTCCTAATAGTATAGAGCCCCCCAGCATGTTCCTTTGACAAGTTCAACCACCCAAAATTGAGAATGTTCGTCCACCTGGATTCAATAGATGAAAGGATGCAGGATATAGTCAAAGATGGTCCTCATGTTCCCACGATGAAAGATCCAACAGATCCGTTCAAAGAAATTGACAAGCCAAGAGTCAATGGACAAAAGATGAGTGAGACTTAGTGCTGGTGGACAGAAGGACAAGAAACCATATCTTCAAAGCCCTTGATGTTGATATGTTTGAGATTTTGGTTCACAGGACCACAACAAAGGAGGCTTGGGATGCTATACTGCTTAGAAATGAAGGGACAAATGAGATTAGAGAAAACAAAAAGGATTTACTCATGTAGTAGTATGATTGAGTGACCATGAAACTAGATGAAAACCTCAAAAGTTTCTATGAGAGGTTCAATGTGTTGGTCAACAGCCTGAAAACCTTGGGAAAGACCTTTGACAATAGGGAAGTCAACCTCAAGTTCATGAGATCTCTTAGTGAAACTTGGGATGCCAAGACTACTGCAATAAGGGAATCAAGGGATCTGTCCAAGATGTTATTTGCTCACTTGTATGATGTACAGTACACCTACATTCTTGAAGTAGAACAAAAGAAGTAACTTGATGAGGCAAGGAAAAAGACTTTGACCTCCAAAACCAAAAAAAGATATTAAGATCAATGGCTGAGCAAGATACCATTGAAACTTCATTCTCAAGTGAACTACTTGTATTAGAGAAGCTTGCACTAATGGGGAAAAGGTTCAGGAAGCTATTCAAAAAGAAAAACTTCAAGAAGGGTATTGCAGCCAAGCCCAAAGAAGCTAAGAAGAAAGTATGCTGCAATTGTGGCAAGGCAAGGTAGTTTGTTGCATAATGCAAACGAGATCCGCAGAGTTTACTGCCCAGAAAAAGAAGAAAAACTACAATAAAGGCGACTTTTGGCAGAAAAGAAAAAACCATGGCCTATGCTGCAAAGAACTGGAATGAGACAAACTCAGATGATAAAGAAACAATCTCAAATGATCAACTATGTCTCATGGCAAAAAATGAGGACACGTAACAGGTATTTGATCTCTCTACCTCTGATGCCTCACTTGAGGAATTAAAAGAGGCTCTCCAACAGACCTCAAAAAAATTTTACTGTCCTAACAAGGAAAAATAAAAAAAACCTTGAGTTGTTTGCAATTTTTAGGGAAAATTACAATCTGACCTGTGAAGAAATTGAAAAGAAGTGAAATGACTTACTTGTGGTAAAAAACGAACTTAAGGAGTCAGATAAGAAAGTAAAGTTTCACACTGAATTGGTAGACCAACTCACCAAAAAGAATGCTGAGTTGTAGAAACAGGTTGATTTATGGAATGGAAAGACCTTAGATCTTCATAAGATATTGATCATGGGTCAATCCTCATATGTTCGATTTGACCTAATGAAACTTGGATACAAAAATTGGATTAATGAAGCTGAATACTCAAAATCTAAGAAAATCCCTCTAGTTAGCAAGGTTGAGGCTAAAAGCCACAGACAAAGATTTTGCAGAAGGATAAGATCTCTTCTGCAGATACTGTGCAGAAGAGCAAAATCTCGATTGCTCAACCTAAGAAGGCTGATCACTCTGTTGCAAAAGCAAAGCAGAAAGTGATACACCCTCAAGTGGAGCATAGACCGAAACCAAAAAGGAAATATTCCGCAAGAACATAAATTATAGGTCTTATGCACCCCTATACGCACCTAACTATTCAGTGTTGAACAAAACTCACACCACTGCAAGGAAAGGACTATATAATAGACCCTACTGTACCTGTGGCATACCGTATAGGGAATTAAGCAGACCAGACAAAAATGCCAATGTAGCTAAACTAAAGGTCATATGCTACAGATGTGACAAGAATGGTCACAAACCTTTTGAATATAGGACACCATAAAAGAAAGTCATTCAAGTAAGGGTGCATAAAACTAACAAATGACGACCCATACATATGGGCACCTTGTGTGAGATTTCGTTATCTTGTAGGAGCATCAGAATGAAGTCTGATACCTGGATAGTGGGTGCTCAGGACACATGACATGGGACAAAAGCTTGCTGAAAGAGTACAAAAAACAAGAATGGTACAAGTTCCCTAATCTTTAGAGTTGTGGCATATGTAAAGGGACTTGAGCATAACTTGTTATCCATAAGCTAATTATGTGACAAAGATTATGAAGTGTCCTTTACACAAGACACATGTGAGGTAAAGAATAAAACAACCAAAGAAGTCAAATTATAGGTTATAGAAAAGGAAACATCTATGCAGTATACTTCAATATGTCGTAGTCTACACAGATAACTTGTGTTTATACAAATGAGTCCGAGGACATACATTGGTTGTGACACAAGAGACTAACTCGCCTAAACTTTAAGACCATAGCAAGGCTTTCCTCAAATAATTTGATGAGAGGTTTATCTCAAATCAAGTTAAAAAAGGATAGACTGTGCAAATCATGTCAGGAGGGTAAGCAGACTAAGACTAGTTTTAAACCTACAAACTCTATAAAATCCACTAGGTTATAGAGAGAAAAGGGAAGGCAGCTAAAGAGGATGAGAAAGAAATGGGAGAACGAATAAAGCGAGCTCGTCATAAATGAAAACATCTGGGAAGACATGGGTAATAGAGTTCTTGAAGTCCTCCTCATGGATCTATTTGGATCAGTGAAAGTAGAAAGAAATACACTCCTGTAATTGTTGATAAACTCAAGATATACTTGCGTAATATTTCTGCATAAAAATAGTGAAACCTGTAGTCTGCTGACTAGGTTTTTAAGGTAGTTTCAAAATGAGAAAGGTATTGATGTTATTGTCATTAGGAGCGATCATGATATAGAATTTGACCAACATGGTGTAGACAAATACTATGATGATCATGACATTGCACATAACTTTTCTGCACCTAGAACACCTTAACAAAATGGTGTAGCTGAGAAAAAAATAGAACTCTTATAGAAGCAGTGAAGACAATGCTTTCTAATACAGACTTGCCCAAAAGCTACTGGGCAGAGGCAGTAAACACTGCATGTTATGTTCTAAATAGATATACAAACTTCATAAGAAGACTCCCTATGAACTGTGGAAAGGAAAGTGTCAAGTACTTTCAGCATTTGGATGCAAATGCTATATTCACAATAATGAGAAATAACACTTAGAAAAATATGATCCAAAATCAGATGAAGGAATATTGCTAGGATACTCTACTACAAAGCCAATCCGTGTACGTTTCCTTTGATCGTGTTATTGATGTTTTTGATGAGGAATGTGTATGTATAGATGATGAACATATTTAAAAATAAGAGATTGATGATGCTAAAGGAAGATCCGTCTGTACCTGATACAAAAAGCAAAAATGATGCAATAGAGGATGTACCTACTGGAGTCTAGCAACAACCAGAGGAGACCTCAATCAGTGAAGAACAAGACAAAAGGAGATGGATAAAGGCTCATACTCAGGATGTAATCATTAGTAACAAAGATGCCCCACTGCAGACCAGGAGAGCAACAACCAAGGAGTGCTTGTCTTCATGTTTCATCTCAATGGAACCAAAGAACCATAAAGAAAGCTCAAAGTGATGCTAACTGGATTGATGCCATGCATGAAGAGTTGAAAAAGTTTGAAAGAAATAAAGTGTGGTAGTTGTCCCAAAGATCAAAGAATTATCCAGTGGTAGGGTGCAAATAGGTCTTCATAACAAAACAGATGAAAATGGGGTCATCATCAGAAAGAAAGCCAAATTGGTTATCAAAGGATACTTACAAGAAGAAGGGATACATTTTGATGAGACATTTGCTCCTGTTGCAAGACTTGAAGCAATAAGGATGTTCCTTACCTATGTTGTACATCGAGGATTCAAGTCATTCAAATGGATGTGAAGAGTGTATTCCTTAATGCAAGGCTTCAGGTTGAGGTCTATTTTGAGCAATCACTAGGCTTTGAAGACTATGAGCATCCTGATTATGTCTACAGGTTAGATAAAGCCCTATATGGACTGAAACAGGCTCTAAGGGCATGGTATGAAACACCCTCAACCTTTCTTTGTGATAATGGTTTTCAAAGAGGTGACGTAGATACTACCTTATTTCTTAAGAAATACAAAGAACACATATTAATAGTGCAAATATATGTTGATGATATTATAGTTGACTGTACTATTAACAAACTGTGTGAGAGGTTTGCTGCATTAATAACGTCAAAATTCCAAATGAGCTTAATGGGAGAGTTGAAATACTTCTTAGGACTTTAAGTAAAGTAAATGAAAAGTGGAGTATTCATAAACCAAGCTAAATATTTGAGAAATACCGTAAAGAAGTTTGGATTAGATGATACAAGTCACAAGAAAACACCTATGAGCTCTACTCCAAAGATAGATTGAAGAGTGTCTTAAGCGCTTCAAATTAACCCCCTCAAAATGTAATAGTGGTGAGTAGGCATTGTTCCCATGGAGAGAGACGGAATGGAAAATAGAACCAATATAACCTAACTTTAATTACGCCCAATAAAAACAGGGAAAAGTAAGATGATTCAATAACTAAACAAAACAGAAAGATAAAAACTAAAGATACTTTATACTTAGCAAGTATCACATGAGATCATTCATAATCATTCGATTTAATCATGGACAATATTACATAAGTTTATGAGCAATTCTATGTGAATAGAGCTCTAGGAAACTCTAAGCATGCAATTTCCTTTATATTCTAATGTTGTCCATAAGAGTATTACGATAGTGTCAAGAAGAGATATCTTAAACAATTCACAAGAGTGCAAATCAATCCTAGTGATCTATTTGTTGAAATGAGCTCTAACTCTCCTTAAGGTATTTTATTTATCACTCTAGAGTTAGTCAAGATATAACCCTAAGTTGTGATGCTTATCCTAGCTTGAATAAACTTCAATAGACATTAACAATTCATCCAAACCTAGGTTGCTATTAACATGAACAAGAGAGTTCAATCATTGCATTCGTGAAACATAACCAACCCTAGTTGACCACTCCAGGATATAATCATGAAACACATAAAATTAACACAAGAAACATTCATAATCCACATGTTCTTCATTCACTATATAAGATCAGAATCATCTCATAAATCCATGTCATGAAATCGTTCACATGATCCTTACTAACACAACTATTCAATCATGAGCGAATCAACACAATCAACACAAGAGAAAAGAACGATCAAACCCATCATCAAAAGAGTTCAATAACGAATCCAAACGCTCCAATCCGTTGTCCTTGATCATGAACGAACGATGACAACCTCGATTGATGAACATAAGAAATGAATCTGAGAGTACAACTAGTAAAATAGAAAACGAAAGGTTGGTATTGAGATCTAAAATCCTAAAGTAAAACTAAAGAAAACAAAGAGTTTTGTAACCCTAAAACTGATCTAACTCCTCTCTCTGAGTATTTTACCAGGGGATATATATCGAAAAATGAATAAGGTTTGAAACCCACAAAATCCGCACAAAAAAAAAAAAAAGCGCTTTTTCATCGAGGCGGATTCACAGACGTGAATATTCACGGGCTGGTTTGGGCGTGAAATTGATGTTTTGCAAATTGTCATTCTTGAGTAGAGGGACAACATTTTGGCACTTTCACGGGCGTGAAGGTGACACTGGCAGAAATGAGTTAGTGATTTTGAGCTCCGTTTCAATTCGTAAAGCCATTTTTGCTTCCCTTATATATGGATCCAATAATTGAAAAACTTCATAATATTCATGAAAATCATCCCAAGAGGCTCTTAAAATGCTCGTCCAACTTCGAGTATCATTTGATCACCATTAAGCATGAAAAAGCCGAAATCTACACAAAACATAACAAAACGTAATAGTACCAATGTTCTACACAATTTTAATTAAATACAACCATTTTGTCAAGATAATAAGATAAAACAAAGGTTAATTAGCATGGAAAAGAAGCGTAAAAATGTGTCTAACATAGATAAAGAAGAAAATAGAAAATCCATTGACCAAACACTATATAGAGGAATCATAGGATCACTATTGTACCTTACTGCTAGCAGACCAGATATTATCTCCTCTGTTTGTGTTTGTGCTAGGTATCAATCTAATCCCAAAGAATTCCACTATACTATAGTCAAGGAAATCCTGAGATATCTCAAAAAAACTCCTGATCTGGGTATTTGGTATTCTAGGAAATCAGGTTTTGTACTAATGGGTCATTCAGCTACAGACTTTGCAAGATTTATGATTGATAGAAAAAACACAAGTGGATTATGTCAATTGTTAGATGCAAGATTTATATCATGGTTCAGCAACAAACAGATGACTTTTTTAACCTCTACTGTAAAGGCAGAGTATGTTGTAGCAGGGAGCGATACTGCACAAATTCTATGGATGAGATCCCAACTTTTCGGCTATGGGATTGATTTTTCAAATGTTCCAATCTTTTGTGATGACACGCCTGTAATAACAATTTCATAAAATCCTGTTTTTCACTCAAGGACCAAGCACATTGATGTTGGATAATATTTTATCAGAGATCATGTGCAAAAGGATCATGTTAAATTGGAATTTATTTTTACAGAAAAACAAATTACAGACATGTTATAAAGCCTTGTGATGAGAGCAAATTTATCCGATTGAGGGATAAATTGGGTAAGATTGATTTAAATGAATAAAATCAAAATGCTCTACTGCACTTTACTGTATATTGAGATACAGACTAGCATTCAAACCCCTACAACATTTCTATTTTTAGAAAGAAACAAATTTATAACTTTCTATGTCCAGAATTTTGTAACGGCTAGAAAAATGTCTGTTTTGAGATTACTTTTTGAGATTTACAAATAGTAACTTTTTTTTTTTTTATAAGTGCCCAAGTGTTTTGAGACTTAAGTCTCTTTAACTTTCTCTCTCTCTCTAGGCACTCTTATTCTCTCACTTTCACTCTAAGCAAACCCTAATTCTTGAAATCTCAAATTCTATCACTCGAACTTTCAATCTCTTCGATCAAAATGATTGCGAAAATGACCAACACTCAATCCAAGTCACCCATATCATCTGAGAGGACTCACACCCAACAGAGTCCATCTCAATCAATGAAAGAAAAGGAGGTCAAGAAGATGGAGCTGCAGGCTGGTGTTGTACTCGATTTCTAAATCTTGAAGGATGAGTCAGAGGAATACAAAGAATTCGCTGAGCTCATTCAAGATGTAGGGCTGGAGTACCTATGCCAAACAACAAGCCGAATCTACGAAGATGAGGTCCGAGACTGTGGAGGTTGCAGACGACTTTCAAAGTATCAAGTACACAGTCAACAACAAGGTAGTGATAAAGATTACTCCAAAGGACTTTGAAGATCTACTCCGCGTCCCAAATGAAGGCTCAAGGAGTATACCTGATGCGACAGTAGATAATAAGAGGCTTGCTATGCTGATTGAATAATACAAGGAGTCAAACATCAGGATAATAAAGAAGCTGCAGTCAAAGCCTCATAAACTTCTTGCAGACGTTATAAAGAAGTCTACAATGTCCACAGAGTTTACTAAGGAACAGATCACCAATGATCAATGAGAAATCATGTGTGCAATCCAAATGAAATGCAAGCCCAATTAGGATAAGTTGTTGATCTATCAACTAGTGAAGTTAGTGGAGGCTTGACAACTATTGTTTGAAAGGATCATCAATATCTTTATCAAAGCCAAACTCAAAATATCTGATGAAAGCGGAAGAGTTTGGACTACAGCCAAGCAAATACATGTCAAGAAAATTGACATGCAGCCAAAGGGTTTTTCCAAGAAAGGACAAGCAACGGAGACCACCTCATTGGTATCTGATCAGCCATTGAAGGATGTAGTGAAGAAGGCCAAGGAAGCTATAAGGAAAACGATAGGAATGTGCAATCCCTTCAGTTGTATAGATATTGATGAACAAAACTTAGAAGTATTAACCATGATGTAGTTAGTGTGCTAAGGCTAGGAATCAGTTAGTAATCTGCAGTCTAGGTTAGATGCTGAAGAGCAGACGGCCACTGATGGAGAGCATTGTGGGCCCCCAGATGCAGATTACTATCGAGAATTTCAGCAAGACATGAATGGACAACAAAAGACCTATAAATGCTTCAGGATCTAGGATCAATCCTATTGATAAGGGCCAACACAGCAATGCAAAAAAAAAAGAAAAAAGAAATAAAAAAGGTTGCAGCAGGGCAGAGTGTAGACGAAGTTGCAGTAGTGATCGGGTGCAGACTAGGTCTCAACAGTACTGAGTGCAGACTGAGTTGCAGCAGACTGAGTGCAGCAGAGATGATTGCCTAGGTTGGACAAGGATCAAAGGATTGGTCAAATCTAAGATTTGAGGTATGGAGAAACTGTATGAGGATCAGAATGAAGCTTATCTGTCAACATCAGTGAAGGGTCACATGTGTTGCTAACAGACAGGCTGTCAATATCAGATCAAGTACAGTCACGGGTTCATTCCCTCAGCCTATAAAAGGGGATCAAAGAGCTCAAAGAACAGTGCTGTTGATGAACGATTTGAACGTACAAAAACATACGAGAAATCTGAATTCAAAACTGTTCAAGTGAGCTGAATTGAAAAAACAGGAAGAAAGGAGTTCACTAGTCTGCATTGAAGAACAAAGTTGCAGCAGAGTCCAAGGAAGGATCTGTGCAAGGATCCGGGTTCTTTGCCTTTGACAAGTTTGCAAACTTATAAAGGGGTTATCTTGTAAGCCAAAAACAAGAAGATAGTGAACTCACCTCTTGGATTGACTACGCTGGACACCAAGGGAAGATTGGACTGAGCTCTCGATTATCAGTTGATAACGAGTGTCTGAACCAGTATAAAATCCTGTGTTCTCGTCTTGCATTATCTTATTTTGCATATTAGAACTTATAGAAATAATTTGAACAGCACAAAGAGACAAGCTTTCAAAGCCTAAGTCTCTGCAGTAGACACCCTCTGCAGTCTGCAAGTATCAGCAGTATCCTCTGAATAAATATTCCGCCCTTAAGTTGTACCTGTGGAACTAACAATTGGTATCAGAGCCTGACTTTCCAGACTTCACAGTTTTGGAAAGAAAAGGTCATTTTGTTTGATTTATTTCTGCTAAAAAATTACTAACAGTTTATTTTGTGAAGAAAATATGGCTCCTCCAAAGCTACCCAAATGCCCCAATGGTGGAGAGCCATCAGCATGTTCATTTGACAAATTCAATCACTGGATGCTAAGAATGCTTGCACATCTGGATTCGATAGATGAAAGAATGCGTGACATCATCACAGATGGACCATATAGGCCAAAGATGCCCGATCCAGTTGATACATCCAGCGAAGTGGACAAGCCCAAGTTCCTCTAGGGAAAAGAGGATTGGGATTTAGTGCTGGTTGACAGGAGGGCAAGAAATCAAATATTCAAAGCTCTTGATGATTATATGTTTGAGATAGTGGTTCATACAACCACTGCGAAGGAAGCATGGGATGCTCTACTGCTCAGAAATGAAGGAACAAATAAAATCAGAGAAAACAAGAAAGATGTCCTGATGTAGCAGTACGATTGGGTCTCAATGAGATCTGATGAAAATTTGACCAGCTTCTATGAGAGATTCAATGTACTCATCAACAATCTCAAAACTTTAGGGAAGACTTTTGACAACAAGGAAGTCAACCTGAAGTTCATGAGATCAATTGGTGAGATATGGGGAACATAGACCATAGCAATAAGGGAGTTCAGGGATCTTGCTAAGATGTCTTTGGCACAGCTATATGGTGTGCTGTACACCTACAATCTAAAAATTGAGCAGAAAAAACAAATTGATGAGGGTAGAACGAAAACTCTAGCCTTCAAAGCTTAAGAAAAAATTCTGAGATCCATGGCAGAAGAGGAAATTAGTGACACCTCGTTTGCAAGTGAACAAGCAATAACAGAAGAGCTTGTACTAATGAGCAAGAAGTTCCGAAAGCTGTTCAAGAAGAAAAACCTCAAGAAGAACATCTCAAGCAAGGTCAAAGAAGCAGAGAAGGAGGTTTGCTACAATTGTGGAAAGCCAAGGCACTTTGCTGCACAATGCAGACGACCAACACAGGAATCATCTGCACAAAGGAACAAAAAGGAATATAGCAAAGGGAGCTCTGGAAGGAAAGAAAAAGACAAGGCATATGTTGCTAAAACATGGAGTGAGATAGACTTAGATGATGGAGAAACAATCTCAAATACACAACTCTTTCTCATGGCAAGAAGTGATGAAAAGCAAAAGGTATTTGATTTCTCTAACTCAGATGCTACTCTAGAGGATTAAAGGAGGCACTTTAAGAAACCTCTGAAAACTTTATTTCCCTTTCAAGGAAAAATAAAGACAATATCGAATTGATTGCAAATCTTAGAGAGAACTACAATCTAGCATATGAAGAGATTGAAAACAAGTCAGATGCGAAGATAAAACTTCTCAATACAGTAGTAGAAACACTCACAAAAAGAAATGCTGAGCTGCGTGCTCAAGTGGACACATGGAATGGAAAGACCTTGGAATTGCAAAAATTGCTAAGCATGGGTCAATCCTCACATGATCGATCAGGATTAGGAGACAAGGACTGGTTGAATGATTTTGCACACTCAAAAGTGGACAATAATGTTACAACGAGAAAGAAAGAGCTAAAGCAGACCTCTGCAAAAGTCTTGCAAAAGGATAAAACCTCACCTGAACAAGGGAAGCAGAGTAGCAAAGTCTCTGCTGCTCAATCCAAAAGGAGTGGGCCAGTGTGCAAAACACCAGTACAAACTGGTGCAAAGCATAACAAAGTGCATACAGCCTGGAACTATAAGATAGAGGCTAATAAGAGGTCACATAGACCTCAGTATGCACCAAATTACTCAATATGGAACAATACTTCGAATACTACATTGAGAAGACCATATCAGAAGCCCGTCTGCATATGCAGAATGCAGTAAAGGGAATGGAAAAACACTAGTAGACCACCTAGAGCAATAAGACCAAGGATCTACTGCTATACTTGTGACAAACCTGGTCACAAATCATTCGAATATTGGACTCCACACAAAAAAATTATTCAGGTGTGGGTGCCGAAAACTAACAAGTAGGGACCCATATTTGTAGGTACCATGTACAAGGTTTTCAATTCTTTGTTTTAGGAATAATAAGATGAATCATGGTACTTGGACAGTGGGTGCTCAGGACACATGATTAGGAATAAAAGCATATTGAAAGATTACAGGAAAGAGGAAGGACCACTAGTCATCTTTGGAGGAGGCAAGGCAGGTAAAACTAAAGGTTATGGAACCCTTGGTATAAGTTCCCTAATCTTTGGAGATGTGGCTTATGTTAAAGGATTAGAACATAATTTGCTATCCATCAGTCAATTATGTGACAAGAATTATGATGCTTTTTTTTACTCATGATTCATGTCAAGTTAAAGATAAAGCCACCAATGAAGTCAAACTGAGAGGAACTAGAAAAGGAAATATTTATGCAGTAGACTTCAATTCATCCCAGTCAGCAGAAATTACATGCTTTTATACTAAAGGTGCTGAAAATACAAACTGGTATGGCACAAAAGATTAGCTCACCTAAATTTTAAAATCATAGCTAAGCGATCCTTAGAAAACTTGCTAAGAGGACTTCCTCAAATCAAGTTCAAGAAAAATAAGCTGTGTAAGTCATGTCAAGAAGGCTAACAGACTAGAGCAAAATTCAAATCAATAAATTCATCAGAAATAGTTAGAGTCCTTGAATTGCGGCACATGGATCTTTTTGGTCCAATGGAAATAGAAAGCAGTATACTCTAGTTATAGTGGATGACTACTCAAGATATTCATGGGTAATATTTTTGCATAAAAAGAGTGAAACCTGTAGCCTGCTGACTAGATTTCTAAGACAAATATAAAATGAAAAAGGTACTGAGGTAGTCACAATTAGGAGTGATCATGGTACTGAATTTGATCAAACAGGAGTTGATAATTATTGTGATGATCATGGTATTTAACATAACTTTTCAACACCTAGAACATCTCAATAAAATGGTGTAACAGAAAGAAAAAATAGGACACTCATAGAAGCAGCCAGAACAATGCTTGTTGATGCAGATTTACCTAAAAGCTTATGGGCTGAAGCAGTAAACACTACATATTATGTTCAAACAGGTGACTTATACATAAGCTGCATAAAAAGACTCCTTATCAATTATGAAAAGGAAAGACTCCAAGTGTCAAATACTTTCATATTTTTTGATGCAAATGTTATATTCGTACAATGATAGACATCATGTAGGAAAATTTGATCCTAAGACAGATGAAGGAACATTTCTAGGATATTCCATAACTAGTAAAGCCTTCAGAGTGTATAACAAGAAAACAAAAATAGTTGAAGACTCAGTTCATGTTTCTTTTGATGAATATGAAATATCCATCCAACTGCTAATGTCTTTGATGAGGAATGTGCATGTATAGATGATGAACAAGATGCAGAAAAGGGCTCCGATGTTGAAGAAACAATGAGCAGTCTGCTGACATACAAGAAAACAGTGTTGCAGCAAAGGCAGAACAGCCAATGATGCAACAACAACTGGAAAAAATCACCATTGATCAAGATAAAAGGAGATGGATCAAGGCACATACACAAGATGACATCATTGGAGACAAGGATGCACCAGTGCAGACGACGGGGAACAACCAGAGAATGTCTGTCTGCATGCTTTATATCAGAAATGGAGTCAAAGACAGTCAATTAAGCTGTGAGTGATCCAAACTAGATTGATGCCATGCAGGAAGAGCTAAATGAACTTCAAAGGAATGAAGTATGGTATCTGGTGTCCAGATCCAAAATTTTGGTTGTTGGCTGCAAATGGGTATTCAGAAATAAGACTGATGAAAATGGAATAGTTGTCAGAAACAAAGCCAGGCTAGTAGCAAAAGGCTATTCACAGGAAAAAGGAATTGACTTTAATGAAACCTTTGTTCCTGTTGCAAGAATGAATGTAATAAGAATGTTCCTTACCTATGCTGCATACCAAGAATTCAAAGTCTATCAGATGGATGTAAAGAGTGCCTTCTTCAACGAAAAGCTGCAAGAAGAAGTTTATGTTGAAAAGCCTCCTGGATTTGAAGTCTTTTAACATCTACAGGTTAGACAAAGTATTATATGGCTTAAAACAAGCTCCAAGGGCGTGGTATGAAACTGTTTCAACTTTTCTGTGTGAAAATAATTTTCAGAGAGGAAAGGTAGATACCACCTTATTTCTTAACAAACAAAAAGAGCATATACTCTTAGCGCAAATCTATGTGGATGACATTATATTTGGCTGCACTAATAATAAACTATGTGAGAGATTTGTTGCCTTAATAAAATCAAAATTTCAAATGAGTTTAATGGGAGAGCTAAAATATTTTCTAGGACTTTAGGTACAACAACTAAACAGTGGAATATTCATAAATCAAGGTAAATACCTGAAAAATATTGTCAAGAAATATGGATTAGAAAATGCAAGTAATATGAAAACTCATATGAGCTCAACTGCAAAGATAGATAAAGATGAGAGTAGGAAAGGAATTAACTAAACAATGTATAGGGGCATAATAGGAGCACTTCTGTACCTGACTGCTAGCAGACCAGACATCTTATACTCAGTCTGCGTATGTGCAAGATATCAATGTGATCCCAAAGAATCCCATCACACTGTAGTAAAGAGAATCTTTAGATATCTAAAAGCAAGTCCAGATCTGGGTGTATGGTATCCTAGGGAATCAGATTTTATACTAACAGGCTATTCAGATACAGACTTCGTAGGTTACAGAGTTGTAGGAAAAGCACCAGTGGAACATATCAATTTCTTGGTGCAAGATTAATAACATGGTTCAACAAGAAACAGAACACAGTGTCAACCTCTACTGCAGAAACAGAATATATAGCTGCTGGAAGATGTGCTGTACAAGTGTTATGGATGAGGTCACAACTTGCAGACTATGGTATGATGTTTTAAAAAACACCAACATTTTGTGACAACACGTCTGCAATGGCAATTTCTGAAAATCCAGTGTTTCATGCAAGGACCAAGCATATAGATGTCACATATCATTTTATCTGAGATCAATTACAAAAAGGTCATATTAAACTTGAATACATTCCAACAGAAAAACAAATTGCAGATAAAGTCTCTTGATAAGAGCAAATTTATCCAATTCCGAGGAGAGTTGGGTGTGATTGATTTAAATCAGTAAAATGGCCAAAATGCTCTACTGTTCTATTGCACATGTAGGATGCAGACTAGCATTATTTTTACCCTATTGCAGTTCTATTTTTGGAAAGAAATGTCATTTTAAAACTGATTACCTAAATTTCCACAATAGTCAAATCTGTGACTGAATCTGCGTAACGGCTACTTTTCTATGGCAGTGGTAACTTTTCAAAGGGTATAAATATGAAAATAAATTTCAACTCAAAAGCACTTTTTTACTCTCTCTCTCTCTCATTCTAATACTCTTCTTCTCTCTCTCTTATGCTCTACTGCAAACCCTAGTTTGCTAATTCTCAGATCTCAGTTTCACAAACTTGAAAATTCTTTCAATTTCACTAAAAAAATGGCCAACGCTCCCTCCAAAAGTGACAAAACCCAAGAGCAACACAGTCTAACAAGAAGAACTGAGCTGTAGACCGAAGTAGTCCTGGATTTCCAAACCCTAAGAAATGAATCAAATGAAGTCACGGAGATCTCTAAGCTGATATAGGATACCGGGTTGAAGAATTTCTGTGAGAAAACGAGCAGAATACACGACGAAGGGGCACTTGACTTCATTGAAACGGCAAAAGTTGCAGAGGACTTTCAATGTATCACATACACATCCACCAAATGAATTGAGGTCATCATCACTCCAAATGATTTCGAACAGCTGTTTAGAGTTTCAAACAAAGGACCTAGAGACATTCCTGTCTCTGTGGGGAGTGATGGGAGACACGCAATGCTGAGCGAGGACAGACAAAAGGAACGAATACGGACAATGAAGAAATATTTGTTTAAAGCACACAAACTGCTTGCAGTTGTCGTCAAAAAGCTGACCATGTTGAAGGAGTTCTCTAAAGATCAAATCACCTCTGATCAGCAAGAAATAATATGTGCAATCCTTACCAAGCACAAACTCAATTGGGCTAAGCTGCTGATGTATCAACTGGCCAAAGCAGTAGAGGCCAGACAACCTCTGTTTGGAAGGGTTATAAGCATAATTTGAAAGAGAAGCTCAAGTTTTCTGATAAGAAAGGAAGGCCATGTACTGTGGCTAAGCAGATTGACGTTCGAAAGATTGGGAGGCAGCCAATAGGCTTCTCAAAGAAACTAGCAGTACTGCAGACTACAGCAAAGGTTGCAGCCCAGCCTATCAAGAAGGAACCTGAAAAGGCCAAAGGGAAGATGATCAAGAAGGCCCCGGAATCTAAACTGAAGCAGAAAAAGGTGACAAGGAGGAAGCTTGTCTTGTAGACCTCAGAAGAGGAAACATTATCTGTGCTCCCTGCTGCACAGCACATGGAAGTGGAGGAAGAAACTCAGTCTGTGCCTGCAGACCAGCAGACTGAAATCAACACTCAAAGACCAACAACCTTAGCAACAGTTGAGGGATTATCTTCAAGGAGTCTCCCTTCAAAGGAGCCAGAAATAACTGTGCTCCATGATGCAAATATTGCTTTGAAATATCTTAAGACAGGTGCTGATGAAAACCTTTAGCAACTCATCCCGAAAGCACAACAAAGTTATCAAGAAATCAGAGAAGGAGCTATGGCATAACTTAGGTAGGAGTTGAATGCACAGGGGTATAAAAAAAGGGAAATTGAAGTCATTGAGGCCAAACTAAGAAGAATGCAGACTGATCAGCCTCTCAATGCATCTACTGCAGTCTCTTTGGCAATTAGGGCTACTGCATCAGAGACATACATAACTGCTATCATTCCTATCTCTACTGTAGGAATGAAGCTGGTTGGGATTGAAGCCGAACAACCCTCAACTGCATTAGAAGCATGGGCCACAATAACAACCACAACAACACAATCTCCAGAAAAGGCAGAAATTCTGAAGGCACTGCAGACTATCCAAGCCATTCAAGACAAGGTTCTGGAACATAGGGCCAAGACCGATGAAATGCTTGACAAACCCCAAAAAGAGATAATGATCCAATAGTTTACAAGGAGCACAAACTTCCAATCAAAAGAAAGTCTAAGGCTACAAGGTCAAAGCTCATTCCCTCAGGATCAACAACAAGGTACAGGATCAACCCAGATGGCTCAAGGACAGAGATCGGGATAGTAGACGGCATGACGGAAATTGAGATAGAACAGTTGGTATTGATGTAAAGGAGGGAAGCTAACAAGAAGAAAAGGCCTACTCAACCATACATATTATTCAGTGGAGCCTTGGAGATCAAGGACTCAACCTTGAGAACCAAAAGACACAAACAGGCTCAACTATAATGTGTGGAGTTTGTCCACACATCGGAGGTGGAAGCAGAGCTAAAGAGATTGGTGGACAAGCATGTCAGAGCGACAACACTTGAAATTTATGATTATCTGTCCAGACCAACCACAGGTAAAGCACCATCCCTCGGAGATGATGATGATGGCCATGATGAACATTCAGAAGCAGAAAGCCATGATGATGATGATATCATAGATGAAATAGTCAGAGAAGGCATCAAGGAACAGTCTATAACAGAACCGCCAGCAGCAAATGAGCCAGAAACAGAAGAGTCTGAAGCAGCAGAGCCAACACCAATAGCGGCAAAACCGAAAGCATCAACAGAGCCAGAAGAATCAGCAGGTGAAGCACCTATAGCAGACAAGCCAGAAACAGCCAAACCATCACAAGAAGAGACAACAGTAACAGAGAGGTCAGAAATAAAAAAATCAACAGCAAAGGAATCAACAGCAGACATTCCAACACCGCAAGGCACAAATGCAGCAGAGGCCACTTCAGAGAAAAAGGAAGCAGACGATGAGCAAACTACTGCACGGAAAGGATTCATAGAGGTCACAACTCTTGATCTCACTCCAACACAAACAGAGGAGGTTGTGATAGTTAAAGATGAGTCATCTGATATGACTTCTGCACTAAAGGAAGGGTAAACTGTAGACGACAACCCTTTTAAAGAGATGGCACTTGAAAAAATCAAGAAGCAGTTGATGAGTGACACCTCCACAAATCAGGAGCATATGCACACCCAAGGTGTATCCCCTCTAAAAGTATTTTCACCTCCTTCTTCATTCGGATTGGTGCAGACCAAGGCAGATCCACCCTCAGTGGGATTCCCTCAAGGACTATTCTACAGTGGGATATCTGATATCCTAATGACACCCCAGACTACAGTTAGAAGTCTGAGGCAAGCCCTTGAAGACGTCAGATTGACACCAATCCATGAAAGGTCATCCTCTACTGCAAGAACAATGGCCACAACAAAAATTCCTGTACATCATCAGTCACTCCACCAGAAACTATAATGGAGTACAGACTGAGGCAACTGGATCAACATGTATCAGTGGACAAAGGATGCATTCAAGGATCTTCTTGATATACTTGAACCAGTTGTAGACGAGCTGAAAGCTGAGAAGAATACCAGAATCAAATGCTTTGAAGACTTCCATGATACTCTCTCCAATATGGCTCGAGGGCTTCTCAACCAAATCAAAAGGGACAATGCCCTCAATCTCTAGCGGCTTAGTTCTTCAAATCTGAACAAGCTAAGGGGCCAACACTCAGCTGATCTTCGTAGACTGCAAACTTCTCTAAAGACCACTCAACAACAACTCAAAGAACATATCCTCAATAATGACAGAAGGATCAGCTCTTGCTAGAAACCAAGATTCAGCTTGAAACTGCCAAGGCCACAGCTGCTCAACCGACAACCACTTCTGAACTAAAAACCCTTCGAGCTGCAATCGAATCCCTTACAACAGCACTAGATTCTAACAAAAAGGGGGAGAAGGCCGCAGAGAAAGGGAAAGAAGCAACAAGGCCGTCTGCAAAAGAGCTCAAAAGAAAATCAACCATTGTAGCAGAAGGGGAGAGGGCTGCAATGCAAAGACCCCCATCAAGGCAAGGATCTCAGGGGGAGCAAACCCTACAAAGGAGGTTATCAGGGCAAAGATCTCAAGGGGAGCAGCCCCAGGTGGAGAAAACAAGGCAACTAAGCACATAAGAGGATCAGCCTAAAAAACGCAACAGAGGCAGTGACCATCACGGGTAAGAATGATACATCCTTTGCTGCAGTTTAATCTTAGAAATAGGCTTAAGTTTTTAAAACCAATGTAATTGGTAAGCTTTTTGTTTTACTGAGGAGTTTTATTAGGATCAATTTAGGAGGAGATTGATAGAAATGTGCACTCCCTCCAGATGTATAGAAATTGATGAACAAAACTTAGAAGTATTAATCATGATGTAGTTAGTGTGCTAAGGCTGGGAATTAGTTAGTAATCTGCAGTTTAGGTTAGATGCTGAAGAGTAAACGACCACAGATGGAGAGCATCGTGGGCCACCAGATGCAGATTACTATAGAGAATTTCAAAAAGGTAGCTAAGACATGAATGGACAGCAAAAGACCTATAAATGCTTCAGGATCTATAATCAATCCCATTGACAAGGGCCAACACAGCAATGCAAAAAAAAAAAAAAAAAAAAAGTTGCAGCAGTGCCGAGTGTAGACGAAGTTACAACAGTGATCAGGTACAGAAGAGATCTCAATGATACTGAGTGCAGACTGAGTTGCAGCATACTGAGTGCAACAGAGATGGTTGCCTAGGTTGGACAAGGATCAAAGGATTGATCAAATCGAAGATTTGAGGTATGGAGAAACTGTGCGAGGATCAGAATGAAGCTGATCTATCAACATCAGTGAAGGGGTTATATCTATTGCTAACAGACAGGCTCTCAATATCAGATCAAGTACAATCACGGGTTCATTCCCTCAGCTTATAAAAGAGGATCAAAGAGCTCAAGAAACAGTGTTGTTGATGAACAATTCGAGCGTACAAAGACATACGAGAAATCGGAATTCAAAGCTGTTCAAGTGAGTTGAATTGAAGAAACAGGAAGAAAGGAGTTCGCTAGTCTACATTGAAGAACAAAGCTACAGCAGAGTCTAAGGAAGGATCTGTGCAAGGATCTAGGTTCTTGGCCTTTGGCAAGTTTGCAAACTTGTAAAGGGGTTATCTTATAAGCCAAAAACAAGAAGATAGTGAACTCACCACCTGGATTGACTTCGCTGGTCACCAAGGGAAGAATGAACTAAGCTCTCGATTATCAGTTGATAACGAGTGTCTGAATCAGTATAAAATCCTCCATTCTCGTTTTGCATTATCTTATTTTGCATATTAGAACTATTAGAAATAATTTGAATGGCACAAAGAGACAAGCTTTCAAAGCCTAAGTCTCTGCAGCAGACACCTTCTGTAGTCTGCAAGGATCAACAGTGTACTCTGAATAAATATTCTACTGAACTACACTAAAAATTTTAAAACAACCTATTCACTCCTCCCCTCTGGGTTGTACCTGTGGAACTAATAGAAAACTTCCAAGAGAGTTCCAGTAGCAAATGTAACTGCAGTTGAGACAGCTGTAGTAAAGGCTCTAGAAGCGAAAGTCAAAAGGCCAACAAAGAAGGCAGCTACAAGGCCTCCCAGACAGACAAGGAGGAAACCTTTTCTAAAGACGTCTGAGGAAGTTGGGGAGGCGACCTCGAAAGCACCGGGACGGCAGATGATAGAGTCAGTGATAGAGGAAGAGGTTACTTAACCTTTAAGGGATTTGAATACAGAAAAAATGATGCAGACGATCAAAGGCAGATTTCTATAGATGAGCCAATGGTACCGAATCCGAAAAAGCGGCCATCAACTGAGCCAAAACCAGAAGTATGATGTGTATGAAATCACACATCATTTCGTTATTCTAAACGTTTGTTTTTATTCCCTTTATATTGTCTAAATTACATTTTTACTTTCGTTTTGTCTTGGAATGTTGGTACTGTTGTGCTTTGATGTTTTATGGCCGATTGGCTTGGAATTTGAAGTAAAAATGAAGAAGAATGAAGAGAATAGGAATCCACAACTCGAAAAGCCGCATTTCACATTTCATCACCATTACACGTGCTCCGAGAGTTTTTACGGCAAACTTTCATCATGTTTAGCTAGGTTAATGTGTTTTGATGACATTTATAAGTTTTGGGAAGTTTTGGGCGTCATTTGGTATTTTTAGTTTTAGTTTTAGGAAAACACAGCATTTCTGTCGCGGGCACGACTGCTTGTCGCGGGCAGGACTCTGTCGTGGGTGTGACACCAGCCATCGCGGGAGCGACGATGTAAATTCCCAAAATCCACGTTTTTAACCCTGTAGCGGGCGCGATAAGCCTGGTCGCGGCCGCAACGATATGCCAGATGCAAAATGTTGAGTTTCGGCCGTCAGATCAATTCTGTTACGACCCCTCGGCTATAAATACCCTTCCTAGGGTTGAATGAAGCACAATTCAGCAGAGAGGGGGCTCAGAGATGGCAGAGACGGTGGAGAGGAAGAAAGACGAAGGGAAGTAGGGAATTTGGAGAGAAAAGTGACGCGACTTTGACTCAAACGCTTAGGGGATTCATTGGATCTGTTTTGGAACGCTTCAAACATTGTATAGCTTCTGTTTCTTAGTTTCCAAACTGACCAGAATGTTTACATGCTTTGTTTTAATCAATTCCATGTTTTATTCATTGAATATGAGTGAGTAGTTCGCTTGTAGGGATGAGTTGATGAGTTTTGAATGATTAGATCATGAGATATTGAACCTATAACTACAAACTAGAGGTGCTTTGAAGATTAAATGATGCATGAAACCTATTAGAATCAATGTATAACATGTGTATGCTAGATTGATCACCTAAATTACATATGTTAATGCTGTAAATCATGCTAAATGATTTAGTGAAGTAGCTAATTGATATCATATGCTTTAAGCTAATTATCATATACAATCAATGGTTGATAATGCATGTAACATAATTAGTTTAAGCTAATTGCTATGAGTGTTATGTATGTTAGGTTCCATGTTATGAATCAGCTCCTGTGTTTTAAATCTTATTCGAGCTAATTGAATTGATTTAGATACCTTGAGTTAGTTTAACTATCTGAGCTAATTGAAAGTTAAAAGCTAAGGAACGTAGTGAGTTAAGCCAATACTCATTGCAAACATTCCATTTTAATCATCACACTTAAGACTTATAAACATCAATGATTGATCTAAATAATTCGAAATGAATCAACCATAATCCCTACATTTCTCCTTATCTAAGCAACCTATCCTGCTGTCTATTTTAGTTTATTTATTTCTTATTCATTAGTTCAGTTATTAACCTTTTTAAACACACCCCCAACTCCTAGAATAGTAACGGCCTTAAGTTAGTTTAGTTGATAAGTTCCGACTTTCTCTGTGGGTTCGACCCTTACTTCCACGTTTACATTTAATTCTATATTTATAGAGTAAAGGTGAGTGCTCATAAATATTAATTTGACGTGTAAATAACAGCACGCATCAAAGTACCATGTATCCAATTCCCTCACCAGCACCACCGATGCTGAGTATGATTGTGGAGGAAGGGAGACCGTCTAAGAGGAAGCCTCCTAAGGATATTGAAGTTCTAAAAGATGGTCAATATGACTCAATGACTCAAACATAGCACTTGAAGTTCTAAAAGATGGTCAATATGAAAACTTAGCATCCCTCTTCACTCAAAATGCAGAGATGTGGGCAGAGATTCGAGAAGGCCCGCAGGCCATATTCGGACAAGTGATGTTTGTCATAGGACATAACAGAAAACAAATTGAGGCAATGAAGGTTGAAATAAGAAGAGAGAAAGGATAGCCAACCACAACAACCATATAAACTTCCATCAAGATAGGAGAGCAGACCACAACCTCTGCAGCTGAGACAACAATAGTCACTACTGCACTTGTTCCAGTCTATGCTGCAGAGATGGAACTTGTAAGTCTGTAAACCAAGCCAACTGGTGCGTGCCGTCGTAAGCACGTCAAATATATATTTATAAGATCCCAATTCACCCTATAAATATGAGTTTAAATGTAGTAGTGGAAGTAGGGGTCGATCCCACAGAGAAGGTTAACTTGATCAGC
>JAOVYX010014001.1:0-32050 GCA_035668315.1 Drosera spatulata
ATTTTATATATATGAATATAAATTTTATTATTATATTAAATCATGTCTGATCGTCCCACAATATATATTAGGTTGAAGTACCTAACTTACACAACCATCGATGTTTCACGATAAATTTATAAAAAATTGCATTTGATCGTCGTTGTATACGTGTTAAAATTTATATCGATACACGATAAAATCAAACTGTCGTAATAATTATGAAACGAAAGAAGTAAGTGGTTATTCTCAAATGATTAAATACGACATTATCGGAACACAACACTAGCGACATTGTTCTACAACAAAAACTGGTAAAAGAGCAAGCGTATCAAGGCTTGTTTCGTATAATTTTGTTTCATGTTCTTCTTTTTCATTTTATTGACTGATATAATAGAACTGCTCGTTATTTAATTTTTTTAAAAAATCAATAAAACGAAAACAGAAAACTATCAACGCTTGTTTCGTATAATTTTGTTTCATGTTTTTCTTTTTCATTTTGTTGGTTGATATAATAGAACTGTTCGTTATTTAATTTTTTTAAAAATCAATAAAAAGAAAACAGAAAATTACTATTTGATATCACTTATGTTTCTAATTTTTTTGTTTTTATTTCACCGACTATGAAATAAAAATGTTTATTTCTGATTTCTTTTTCTGAAACGGATTAAATGCAAGATGAAAACAAAAATTAAAAAAATGATTTTCAGTATCTACTTCTTATTTCATCCTAATACAATACTCAGAACACTTTTTACAAAAAAATCATACTCAATAAAGTGATTTCGTTTTTCATAGTTTTAAGCTGTAATACCAAACACCTCTGTTTGATATTGTTGCTCAAAACTATAGAAACCAAAAATAATAACAAAAATCGAAAACCAATAGTGAAAAACAAAATCACATTCCAAAAAATAATTTTTTTTTTGTAAAGGAGGTCTTGAATATTAAACTTACATGAAATAGAAAAAAGAAAAAAAAAATCTTTTTTTATTTTTTATTTTATGCCTCCGTTTTATTTTAAAAAAAAAATAGAAAACGATGTACCTTTGATTTATGATTGTTACTTTCATTTTTGTGAGTTCTCCAGCCACTTTTGTAATTGGCCCAATCTTCATGACAGATCCAATGAAATCTGGGTTCATATTGATTGATTGAAAATATATAAATATATATAAAACGAAAATATATGACTAATTTAAAATCAGTCAATATGGCTGATTTCATACCGTAAATTTTAGTTTTTATATTATAAATTGAAAAGTTTATACTGTAAATTGATGAGGGTATATTGTCAGATTTTAATGTATTTTATAAACAAAATCTGACGTTACACATTTAACAATTTTCAGTATAAATTTTTCAGCTTATAGTATAAAAAGTAAAATTTACAATAGAAAATCAGCGAGTATGCTATCACAAAATCAGCCCCAATATTAATGGATATCAACATGGAAATATATAATTATATCAAAATTCATTTGTCAATGTCAGCATTTGCTCCGATCTCATTGTAGTCTAGATGATTAAATTTGAATTGCAAAAATGTAGACACAACCGAAATGTATTCGATTCTAGTCTTGTATGTAAATACAAGCTCCATGGATTGTTGAATTGACATGTATTTTTTGAAAGGTGTTACTATCTTCTCGTTTCTGAGTATATACATATCGCCTATTGTGAAAACTGCATTGTGTTTCTTATGCATATTGAAGCGTATGACGGTGAAGACATGATCATTCTAACACATCATAAGATGAAGGTTTGTTGATTAAAACAAAGACACTATAATGCAAGTATTAAAATGCTAATTATTATTGATGAAAAAAAAACAAATTCTTAATGGTTAGGATCAGAGCATTTACGTCTTACAGTTATAATAGTGATTATCTAGATGATACTTTCATCTTTAAGTTTTTCCTCTTCTTGTCATTATATGATTACAAAGTATGATGCACACAAATTTTATGGAATATAAGTTTTGATATTTTCACAAGAAACAAATTTTTTAAAGACTGTCTACCTAAAATACACAAATTACTAATATAAATATTCATCTTTAACATAAATAAAAATCTTATGATATGGAGTAGAAAATCATAAGATTAAAGAAAAAATTACTCATAGGTACCACTTAGCAAAAAAAATATTCAATAAATATCACCTCTTGTTGTTTTTCCATGTAAGTACCCCAAGTTCCTTTTTTTCTTAAAAAAAAATGCGCTTTCCTTGTTTCCCTATTTATTTATAATATCATTAGATTTGTTAGGATTTGATTTGAGTAATTATTTTCTAAAACCGAAATGCACCAAATTAAATCTTCAAGCACCGAACACGATTTTCTTACGTTATTTAGACAAATTAGAATATAAATCTCCCAGAAAGTTAGTCAGATTTTCGTCGTGTTTTTCCTAAAACACAACTTCGTGCGATCAACTATTTTTCTTTCTCCAACTCTAATGCATGGTCATCTATTTTTTTTTTCTTTTTTCCATCGGATCTTCTTCGTGGTCTATTCATCATGATTGTCGTCGTCGTCGTTAGTTCGTCGTCGTCTTTGGTTTATCGTCGTCCATTCTAAGTCATGGTTAATTCGTGGTTTTACGAAATATAATACAGTCTAATTTATGCAAATTTTTATGAAATAGTTTTTGAAGTTGTATACGAGAATTCATAAAGTCACTTTGGACAGAATCCAAGAATAATCCATTTTGATCCCGAAATAACTCTAAATATTTACGAACACTTTTAATGATAACAAATACATAATTATCAAAGTATTGTCATCATGAATAATCAAAATAAATATCAAAGGATTGTCCAAAACTCAGCATTATATTACTATGACGGTTTATCAAGAAATACGAACAAATATTCTTGACTGCATAAGGTGAATAATTATTCACAAGGGTGTGTTTTAATACGCGTATCCTATTACATTATGGGAGTTGGAGACGCTTCTCGTTGTCACTTAAGAACGAGGCTGAGCATGTGAATGTGAAGAACTGTGATAAAAGATAAGGTTTAGATTTATTGTGTGTGGCGATGCATGTTATTATACTGTGAGTATAATAATATGCATTAAAATCTTTGGATATAGTCACTAAATATGGCTGACATAAAATACTGACTGCAACTGTTGTATGGTGTGTGCTAAATACTGAGTGTTGTGGAGTGTTGTTATATGGTGCGTGTTATGCTTTGTTTGCTGGTATAAGAGGGTGAATATGTGAAACGAGTGTAAATCCATAAGTTGGTGAAATAACTCCGTGGTATAAAATACAAAGAGCATTGTGTCTGTCACATGTGATATATAGTCACTTAGTGGTGACATTCTTTCATCATCTTGTGAGGTCATTTTGGTATGAGGATATCTCACTGCAGAGACCCTGGGTCCCGGTTTTGTTGATCCCCTTACGCGGATGTCCCTTTTGCTAAAGTTGAAGAAAACTTACTTATGAAATTGAATAAGTCTTGTCAAGGGCACAATTATAACATTGAGGGTCCCTATTGTCTGTCGTATCTGTGTGATTGATATAATGGTAAGTATAACAAAGTCTTGAGTGAATTGTTAAGCGTAACAGTGCGTGAGACTTGGATTAGGGACCTGTCGTGTCACAGTGTCATTGTCTCAATTTGTTTGATACGGAGGTCTTGACTGTCATACCATAAAGGGTATGACGGTAGTAAATGATGTTAACAATGTCTGGAGTGTCGATGGACGTGTCATTTCGAGCGTCGTTACATGGTGTTGAGTGTGCTTATGTGACTAGGATGAATCATTGGTATGCCTATGATGATAAGCATATGACATTATCGTGTCACAGTGTCATTGTCTCAGTTTGTTTGATGCGGGGGTCTTGACTATTATATCATAAAGGGTATGACGGTAGTAAATGACGTTGACAATGTCTGGAGTGTCGATGGACATGTCGTTTCGAGCGTCGTTCCGTGGTGTTGAGTGTGCTTATGTGAGTAGGATGAATCACTCGTATGCTTATGATGATAATTATGAATGTCAGAATGACATGTTAATTCCAGAGTGCTGAAATAAAGTATCCAAGTTATCATTTTCTTTTTCTTTTCTTACCTTATTCTCTCGTGTAACCCTTGATAAGGGGGCCGACACGGTACTGAGCTCGTATAGCTCACGGTAACTATTTTTTTATGTCTTTCTTCTTCTCTTTGTTACAGGAGTAAGATTTGAAGGAGAAGTGTGACCTAAGATTTGATGCTAGATGTAGCTTTTATGTGAAAGGTATTCTGATCTTAGATAGAGACGTAAATTCTGCTGCAAAGGTGATATTCTGAGTTATGATTAAATGCATCAAAAGTTTCTAAACTAATGATGTATAAGTGAACTTAACTGAATTTTTATGACTAAGCCAGAAAGTATAGTGTTGCCTAGCTGAGGCGTTGGGCCCAGCGCCAGTGACGTCATATGTATCATTAATAAGTAATGGAAAATCGGGGCGCTACAAATTGATATCAGAGCCAAAGATTTAGGATAAGCATTAAGTTGAATCATTTGGGAATTAGTTAAGAATAATACAAATGCATGGAATATAAGATAAGTATGATATCATGAGTTGTACTGGATTGAACTCATTTGTTATTTGTGTAATTGAAACTAAAACAACACTTATGCAAATAAGACCAAGCAAGAACAAAAACCTTGATGTTTTGAGGATATGTTTAGAATGATAAAGACACTAAGATGTGCTAAAATGATATTGAGAGTTTATATATCACGTGATAAATATGCCAGTAGAAAATAGGATCGAGGTGTCTATCTGGATTGTAGCTGTGTTGTGAGCATCTTGTTTGGTACCACTACTATGTGTGGTTTGGGATAGAACTTAAGGATGATGAGAAGATATTTTTATAATGTAATAGGACTGCAATATGCATTGAGTACAGTACGAGAGGAATGAGTCAAATGGGTTGAGTAAATAAATGAGATTTACTCTCTGAGACGAGTAATAACTTGATCATAAAGGGTGAGAAGACGAATACATGATTTCATATATGTGAGCAATCTTTCTCAAAGATGAGAAGTTAATACACGTTGGAAGGTTAAATTATATATGTGATCTTCCTTTCCGTTAAAAGAGTAGCAGTACCTGCTTAGTGAGAAAACGTGCTAGCATGGCTTGACATAGATGTTTCCAACATAATGTAACGCATAAATATGCTTTCATAAATGAAATATGAGGAAAATATGTAGCAATGTGAACTATGATAGTAGGGAGAGCATGGAAAAATTATTTAATTTTTATTAGCCTCAGAGAAGTATAACTTTGTGAAATGAACTATAAAATGTTCGGTTGCAGAGGATGAATAGATATATAGGATAATTATTATGTATTTGAACATTGATAGTGAAATTTACCAATTACTAATAAATGCATAAAGTTTGAGATGGAGAATGGGGACATATTACACATGAGGTGAACATGTTATTGGCATAAGATTGCATGATGTTCAACAATTGAGATGGGCAATAGACCTACGGGTTGAGCCAAAATGAGAATTATGTGGGTTGCCTCCCTCCCTTATCTAGATCATCTCTATGTAATAAAATGCTTTGTTATGCCTAATGCATGACAAAGTGATCATAATCGATGATTTCAAATTTTGATCTATGCTGAGATGAAGGGTTATTGGGAATGGAAGAACAAATTGAAAGTAACAAATGCTGAGTTGGTTACTCCCTTTGGGTTAAACATTGAGCTGGATGCCTTAATAACCGTAGGATGTTATATGCTTGGATGATAGTAATATTTTATTTTGAGGATGTAAGTGTTGTATTCTCAAAGATGTATTTTGGAATAAGGGTTCACTGAATATCATAAGAATACTCCAACCGCGAGTTAAAAAGCTACTTATTTAGCATTGGAAATATCACTAGATGAACTATAAGAGACATCAGTCTAAGTACATGTTCTGTATGAATCCATGGATTGATGATCCAAGAACAAGAAAACACAATGCGTTTTGGGATTTACAATTGTGTATTAATTCGAGATTTAACGTTTTCCCAAGTTATGACTTTGTGGTTAGAGATCATATAAAATCAGGTTGGAAACGGAACTTAAGGGCATATACTGGTGAAGATTTGATATGTCTGCAAATCTCAAATTTTGATTATTGAAATGAAGAGACTTATATCAAATTTTAGAATATAAGAAAGGGTAAGATATGAGATAAGCTAACATTATGTTAACTACTCTTGAAAAAGTATAGCGATGCATGAAATTTAAACTCTCAATGTCGATTTGTTATTGGAGATATATAAGAAGTTGTATTATTTATCTCATATGAGCTTCCATAAAACAATGGAGTACAAACTAAGTAGTAAGAACTATGAAAAAAGGGCAGAGAATCTTTCAGAAGAACTTGGAGATTTCAGCTTCTTAATGTAAAACATATCCACAAATTTTAATAGCAAGTTTGACAAAACTGAAAACTTCAGCAACAAACAGAAAGTTGAATCTTGGGATATTTTGAAGTTAATATTTTAGAATAAAATTGAGAGCTGTTGAGGTAGAGAAACGAATTGTAATCTAAACTTGAGCTGTAAATAAGGACGGTCTTCGTGGTAAAAGAAATATAAGTTATAGTGTTCAAAGTTAATATTTGTATACAGAGAGGCTCAAGTAGATATTATATCTTCTATTCTATTCACCCACGGTTCTAAGATTCTATAATGTCTCTGAATCAACCTTGCTTGTCTTCTGCTAAATGAATTAGAGTTGCATTACTGTGGTTGCTTAAGAGCAGTTAGATTAGGGTGAACTCGACATGGATCAATATCTGAACAATTATGATAATATGATGGGATAATGAGATTTCAGATTATATCAAAGATTAGGATATCAAATCTAGATCTCGTTTGTCTTGTTTGACAAAGCTATCCACGTATGACAGTTGGATCACTTCGTATATCAGCATGTTCATGGAGATGAGAAAATTTAGATTTTACCTAGATTATATCTTGATTCCCTTTATACTCTAAATAATAAAAATAAGGAGCGAAACTCCATTGAACTCTTTCGTGGTTCAAGGATCAAGCCTTTTTACAATTCACCAAAAAGAAAATACAATGCATCCGATGATCAAGCAAGTGGTGAAGTCCTTCCTTGGAGTGTTGTTTGTAATGGCTTTCTACCTTGCGCTCATTGGTGGGGTGCTCAGTATCATAGCATTTTTTTTTCGCAACATATGAGGAATTGGATGTTGTGGTGCGATATGTCATGATACCAGTTATATTAGTGTTAGGACCTATATGTTTGATCTTATTCTGTAGTAGGTAGAGATGAGGCTGTAGGACGATGTTATGCGATATTAATAAAATCTCATGTTTTGATGGATGATCTACTGGGAGTAAATAGCCAGATATAAGACCTTATAAGTTCTGGCGATACTACTATTACAATTGAAAGAACCTTGAGAATCACAGGGATGTTTATATAGATGAGAACAATGATTATGATTGTAAAAATAAAACAATGTTGTGACATCAAGAGACATTGTGGAAAACAAATGCTCTGGTAGTAACACTGAGAGTAAGGAATAGGAATTATATATTTAATCTTATAGTGTTCTCACCCTTTAGATGATCCGTATTAGAAATATGCCACATGTGTGCTTCCCAATCATATATTTCTGTGTGGTTATTCTGTTGTATACCAACATCGATACATGGTAAACTGTAGATGCACTCTAAACTAGTGAAAACCTCTTTGGCAATGAAGATAGTCATTCATGGCGTTTTGTGTGGCCATATGTAGACAAGTTATGGTCTATGAACATCGTGATGTGGCTGGATGGATGTTGGTTGGTTGGGGATTGAAATAAAACCCAGACAAAAGATTGATAAACTAGAATCAAACTACTGCATTTAAGTTGAAACTGTGATAAGCTTCGACATAACATACTACAATGAAAATTCACGACAAACAGCTTTTATATTTTATGATCGTCGAGACCTAAAAACTTCGATTGGGTTTCTCTTTGAGGTGTTGTCATTTGTAAGAATATAGTATACCGTGAACTTGTTAACAAAGAGAAAAAGCATTATCCTTTTTATCAAAGCATTGTCAACTAAAGGGTTAAATGAGGTACCATATAATCCGAAACTGAAGATTATAAAGAGGACTTGAGAAAGTAAATATGGCATTTGAGCCTGAAGTTTATATAGAAATAGTTCTGCATATTATGATTTTTCAAGGCTAAGGCTGTCAAGTTTAATGTGCATTATGCATTTAAGCCATGAAGATTATATCGACATATGAGACTGGATAGCTCGATTTGAACATACGTGTGAATAAATATAATGCAAGAGTTTGGGTAGCCAATGGTTACACGTAGCTGATCCATGCACAGCCAAAAGTGAGATTGAGATGATTTGTTATAAGTTCTAGATATTGGGAGTTAAGCTAAACTATAATGATTTTGAATGCCAACAAGGTTATGCTTGTTCAAATTAATGAAGTTTCATGTAACAAGTACTATATGGTAGGCTTGTCGTGATGTTCGTCTTAGGAACAATCTGTTGGGTACAAATCTTGTGCTCCAAATAAAAGAAATGAAATGTATAAGAATACTTTGCATTAGATATTATACTGTAAATTATTTGAAAGATTGTGAAGGTGCTAAGATGTATTGAACTCTACCACACGATGAAAGACATCCAATGAGAGAAGCTATTGCATATACTCCATTGCCTATAATTTTTGAAGTTGTATACGAGAATTTATAGATTTAAACGTGTCGAAGGATCATTTTGGGACAGAATCCGAGAATAATCCATTCTGATCCCAAAACAACTCCAAATATTTACGAACAATTCTAATGATAATAAATACATAAAATCATCATCATAGATAATCAAAATAAGTATCAAAGGATTGTCCAAAGCTCAGCATTATATTACTATGATGGTTTTTCAAGACGTACGAACAAATATTCTTAACTCCATAAGGTGAAGAATCATTCACAAGGGTATGTCTTAATATGTGTATCCTATTATATTATGGGACATGGAGACGCTGCTCGTTGTCACTTAAGGACGAGGCTGAGGATCATGTGAAAAACTGTGATAAAAGATAACGTCTAGATTTGCTGTGTGTGGTGATGCGTGTTTTATACCGTAAGTATAATAATATGCATTGAAATTTTTGAACATAGTCACTAAATGTGGCTGACATAAAATACTGACTGTAACTGTTGTGTGTTGTGGGCTAAATACTGAGTGTTGTTGATGCAAAGTTAGCCAAGGGTTTTTTACCCCGTTATAAATATTAATGCAGATATGGAAGCAGGGATCGATCCCAAAGGGAACAAAGAATGTCAACCTAAACACAACTTGAAGTAATTGCTATCCTAAGGGAGGGATAAGAATAAAGATAGAATTTTGGGGGGTGTTTCAACTGTTTAAAAGGATAACTTAAAACTAAATTAATTAGATCGAACAGAAGCTAAGAAAGAGCTAAGATATAGAGGAGTTTCTTTAAGTTGAAAGAAATATAGGGGATGATGATTGAATTCCTTTTGAGTCACCTAGATCAATCACAGATGTTTCTGAATTTTAGATGTAATGATTAATATGGAATGACAGTAATGAGTATTGGCATAACTCACAACGTTCCTTACCTTCTAACTTCCAATTAGCTCGGATAATCAAACTAACTCTATAAATTAAAACCATTTCAATTAGCTTAAACATGGTTTCATCAAAAGAGTTGATTCAAAACATGGAAAAACCATTCATAACATGAATAGCCATTACCTTAAACTAATCATGTCATATGCATTGAAACCATTGATTATATATGACAATTAGTTTAAATTATATTATATCAATTCATTACTAAATAAATCACTTAGCGTGATTTATAACTCTAACCTACGTATATTAGGTGATCAATCTAATAAACATATGTTATGCAATAGTTCTAGCAGGTTTCATGCAATATTTTCATCATTAATATCTATGGTTTTAGTTAAGTAAGCTTCATCTCATGATCTAGGGACATCTAAGTTCATCAACGCATCCCTACTAATGATCTACTCACGTATATCAGTCAAACTAAGCATGGAATGAGTCATAGCATCAAAGAAAAACATTCTGCAGAGAATAAAGTACTGAGAATAAATGTTTTAGAGTGGTAATCACGTTCCAAACTGAATCCGAACCAATAGAAATGAATCTTGGATCAATTCCCCTTGAAAAGTTTGTTCAAAACCCTCCAAAACCTCTCCTCTTCGTGTCTCCTCCTTCTCTGATAGCCTCTGTCATCTCTGGTGCTCAATCATGATTAGAAGAACCCTAACAATGTGTATTTATAGGCATAGGTCGAGACCAGATTGATCCGACAATAAAAAATTAATGTTTTGCATCTGGGAGACAGTCACGACCACGACCAATTATGTGTCACGTCTACGACAGGTGAAAAATCCAGAAATTGCCTGGAAAAATTCATCGTTCCTGCGACCAGGACCGTCGCGCCTGCGACAGTGAGCCCTGCCTGCGACTGGGTCAGTAGTGGCCGCGACATCATGTTGTGTCTCCCTAGAACTATTACAAAAAAAAACTAAACGACGTCTAAAAATCCTAAAAACTTATGCAACACTTCTAAACATGCTAAGCTAACATATCGACGTGAAACTTTGCCGCATTAACTCCCGAAACACGATAAACTTGTGAATTTCAGCCTTTGAGCTCATGACTTGTCTATCTTCTTCATCTTTCTTCATTTTATTCCAAATTTCGCACCCATCTCCCAAAAACATAAAAACACAATAGTACCAACATTTCAAAACCAAAAGACACTAAAAACAAAAAATAGACGATACATGAGGCATAAAACAATCATTTAGAGTAAAGAAATGATGTGTGTTTCCATACACATCAAATTCCCCTAAGCTAAACCTTTGCTTATCCCTAAGCAAAGTCTAGACTCTCAAAACAAAGAGAGAAACCTGAAATTAAGAAAAACTAACAAGACTCAAAAATTCTATAGCTCGAGCATCAAAATAATCAGATTGCCTAAAATTAACAACACAAAATACACGTCGAAGGAATATTCATCATAAAATCACCCTTCATCTCTATTCACACCACATCTAGCTACCCTCAAATCACTCCCTCTCATGTCCTTATATAGGATGTAGTAAGATAAATTATTTCGAAAACTCAATTTCAAAATTCATTTATTCCACCTCGTTACTTCCTTATATAGGATTATTCTCAAAACCATCAAGGACTCAAAGGAGGTCTAGATTTCCTATTAGATATGTATCTTTTCTTTTCTTTTTTTCCCTCGAGCTCATCTTCTTGAATACGACATCCCTTTTTTTATCCGTAGATGATAATTTTGATTACCGAGATAAGGGACACGGTATTTTTAAAGTTTTTTGCTTGTTTTAAATTGATTTGGCAATTTTTTTCTCTTTTTTTCCTTCTTTTTTTTTCATTGATGAGTAGGTCTAGAATATTCTTCGATAACCAAAAATAGTATGAGGGTTACCATGAAAAAATGGGTGTTTAATAAACATAAATTTAAAAATCCTTTTTTCAAAAACCACTCCTTGCCCCCCTATAAATGGTGGATAAGGGAAAAGATGACATATCAAATTCGAAGTGTGTAGCTAGTGGGGTAAGCAACCCACCAATAAGTATCGGAGTTCGAGCACTGTCTGCAGCTACTGTCTCGATTTTCTCCACCAGCAAGTATCCGGTACTAAGGTACGGATACTATGTAGGAGAAATCAAAATGTGCAAAAGCACAAAGATTAGACCGTGCTCCTTCTGGGAAACAGCTCCTTGACTACTCTTGGTAGTAAGCAATGTATAGGCAAGGAACCAATGAAGAGTACACAGCGCTGGGTTCCTAATCGCTGAGCTCTTGCTACTGTGGGGGTTGTATCCCCCAGTCAAAGTAAGTTCCTGCCAAAATGCATAAAGATAATGCATATATTCCTTCTCATACTCCCAGTAGCCTCCCGGACGTATACGATAGATCCTACAAAGCTTCGTCAGGTTCACCTGGCTCATCTCGTTCCCCAGTTGGAACGAGACATACTCCTAAATAGAGTCATCTGCTGGAGCCTGGCCTACGGTTCTCGTCCAGGTCCTCAAGACCTCTCGGACGAGTGATGGATATGTAGGCCATCCTGTAAAAAATATATGATCCCAACCAAGCTGTACAACAGTATGTTGGATCTCAGTCATAAAGCGAAGTCTGACTAAATCACCAGAATATAAAAATCTGGTCTGTTGGATAGCCTTGCGAAAAATCACATGATGTCGGTCCCTATACTCATCCGGAATAGTAATTTCGTCGTGAGGGTATGGAACTAAGACTTGCTCAGATGCGACCGAAGTGCCCTCACTGGATCGAAATGTGGGGTGCTTGGAACGAGGCATTTTTTGGTGAAAGTCTAGTATAAATCCCTACACCAATTCCCATGAACGTGTCAAATTCAGGATGAAATTCAACAATCCAGCTATGAATTCATAATCTATACAATAAGTAGATCAATTTAGACTATATAGTTATTTAATTTGGAATTGGAATTGAGGATTCACACCTAGGTTTTTACAATTGAAAACCCTAAATTTTGCGCAAATCGGAACGTTTCGAGGCGCGTGATCACAATCAACGGGTTTTCCTCGTCGATACGAACACGTGGATTACTTGTTTGTACGTATTGATTGAGGATTTAAGAAGATGAGATGTGAGAAATTGAGTAAGTCACGGCCGTGCTTGGTGTCTGGAATGAAGAAGTGAAGAATTTGTTCTTCAGCCCGTTTATAACGCATCAAAACTTCGTCGCGGTCACGACCTCCTTCAGTCGTGCCTGTGACACTGTAATTTTGGCCTACCAAATATGATGCAAAGTCAGCCAAGGGTATAATTATGGCGAGTTCCACGTTCGTCGTAAAACGTGCCAATTTGTTTTTACCCCGTTATAAATACTAATGTAGATATAGAAGGAGGGGTCAATCCCATAAGAAACAGAGAATGTCGACCTAAACTCAACTTGAAGTAATTTCTATCCTAAGGGAGGGGTAAGAATAGAGATAGAATTTTTGGGGGTGTTTCAACTGTTTAAAAAGATAACTTAAAACTAAACTAACTAGATCGAATAGAAGCTAAGAAAGAGTTGAGATATAGAGGAGTTTCTTTAAGTTGGGAGAAATGTGGGAATGATGATTGAATTCTTTTTGAGTCACCTAGATCAATCACGGATGTTTCTGAATTTTAGATGTAATGATTAATATGAAATGGCTGTAATGCGTTTTGGCTTAACTCACTACGTTTCTTACCTTCTAACTTCCGATTAGCTTGGATAGTCAAACTAACTCAATAAATTAAAACCATTTCAATTAGCTCAAACATGGTTTCATCAAAAGAGTTTATTCAAAACATGGAAAAACCATTCATAATATGAATAGCAATTAGCTTAAACTAATCATGTCACATGCATATAAAACCATTGATTATATATAATAATAGTTTAAATCATATTATATGAATTCGCTACTAAATAAATCACTTAGCGCGATTTATAGCTGTAACCTACGTATATTAGGTAATCAATCTAAATAACATATGTTATGCAATAGTTCTAACAGGTTTCATTCAACATTTTCATCATTAGCATCTCTGGTTTTAGTCAAGTAAGCTTCATCTCATGATCTAGGAACATCTAAGTTCATCAACGCATCCCTACTAATGATCTACTCACATATATTAGTCAAACTAAGCATGGAATGAGTCATTGCATCAAAGACAAACATTCTGCAGAGAATAAAGTACTGAGAATAAATGTTTTACAATGCTAATCACGTTCCAAACTGAATCGGAAGCAATAGAAATGAATCGTGGATCAATTCCCCTTGAAAAGTTTGATCAAAACCCTCCAAAGCCTCTCCTCTTTGTGTCTCCTCCTCCTTTGATCGCCTCTGGCATCTCTGGTGCTCAATCATGATTAGAAGAACCCTAACAACATGTATTTATAGGCATAGGTCGAGACCAGTTTGATCCGACGGATAAAAATTAATGTTCTGCATCTGGGAGACAGTCATAGCCATGACTAATTATTTGTCACGTCCGCGATTGATGAAAAATCCAGAAATTGCTTGAAAAAATTCGTCGCGCCCATGACAGTGAGCCCTCCTCACGACTGGGCCAGTAGTGACCGCGACATCATGTTGTGTCTCCCTAAAACTATTATAAAAAATATTAAACGACGTCTAAAAATCTTAAAAACTTATACAACACTTCTAAACATGCTAAGCTAACATATCGACGTGAAAATTTTCCGCATTAGCTCCTGAAACACGATAAACTTGTGAATTTCAGTCTTTGAGCTCATGACTTGTCTATCTTCTTCATCTTTCTTCATTTTGTTCCAAATTTCGTACCCATCTTCCAAAAACATAAAAACGCAGCAGTACTAACATCTCAAGACAAAAAGTCACTAAAAACATAAAATGAATGATACATGAGGCATAAAACAAACATTTAGAGTAAAGAAATGATGGGTGTTTTCATACACATTAGCTGTGGAGTATTGTTGCATGGTGTGTGTTATGCCTTGTTTGCTGGTATAATAAGGGTGAATATGTGAAACGAGTATAAATCCATAAATTTGTGAAATAACTCCATGATATAAATACAAAGAGCGTTGTGTCTGTCACATATGTTATACAGTGACTTGATAGTGACATACTTTCATCGACCTTCTGAGGTCATTTTGGTATGAGGGTGTCTCATTGCAGAAGACCCTGGGTCCCGGTTTGGTTGATCCTCTTCCGCGGATGTCCTTTTTGCTAAATTTGAAGAGAGCTTATTTATAAAATTGAATAAGTCTCGCCAAACGCATAATTATAACATTGAGGGTATCTATTGTTTGTCGCCTCTGTGTGATTTATATAATGGTAAGTATAACAAAGTGTTGAGTGAACTGTTGAGTGCAATGGTGCGTGAGCCTGGGACTGGGGACCTATCGTGTCACAGTGTTATTGTCTCAGTTTGTTTGATATGGAGGTCCTGACTGTCATACCATAAAGGGTATGATGGTAGTAAATGGCATTGATAATGTCTGGAGTGTCGATGGACATGTCATTTCGAGCATTGTTACGTGATATTAAATGTGCTTATATGACTAGGGTGAATCACTGGTATGCTTGTGATGATAATTGTGAATGTCAAATTGACATGATAATTCCAAAATGCTGGAACAAAGGATTCAAGTGCTCATTTCTCTTTTCTTTTCTTACCTTATAGGGGGGTCGACACGTTATTGAGCTCCTATAGCTCACGGTTACTATTTTTCTGTGCCTTTTTTCTTCTTTTTATTACAGGAGCAAGACTTGAAGGAGAAATGTGACCTAAGATTTGATGCTAGATGTAGCTCATGTGTGAAAGGTATTCTGATCTTAGAAAAAGATATAAATTCCGTTGCAAAGGTGATATTCTGAGTTATGATTCAATGCATCAAAATTTTCTAAACTAATAAGGTATAGGTGAACTTACCTTAATTTTTATGACTAAGCCATGAAGTATATAGTTTTTGCCTAAGTGAGGCGTTGGGTCCAACGTCAATGACGTCATATGTAATGAAAAGTCGGAACGTTACAGAAATATTAGATTAAAATGAATGGTTGTGATTGATTGCGAAATATTATATTAAAATGAATGTTTGTGATTGGTTGTGAATTATTTGATTAAAATGAATGGTTGCGATTGGTTGTGAAATATTAGATTTTAGTATATATGTAAACCATATAAACAATTAATCTTATGTAATTAATCTTGTGATTGGTTATAAAATATTGGATTAAAAGATATGGATGGCTCTTGTGATTGATTGTGAAATATTAGATTAAAAGATATTTAATTTAAATTTTAAATAAAAAATTATAAGATATGAAGTAAAACATCATAAGATTAAAATGGATGGTTATAATTGGGTAGTATTAGATTTAAATGAATGGTGTTGATTGGTTGTAAAATATTAGATTAAAAGATATTGATGACGTCAACATACCGCCCGAAGACTAAGTGTAATTATATATATACTAGCTTACTGTCCCGCGCGTTGCGCGACTGTTTTATTGCTGTATTTTTTCCACGTTAAAAAAAAAAACACATATTGATAGTAAAATACGATCAATGATAATTAAATTGTTCTAATTTAATAGAGAAATATGTTCAAACAACATTTTGTAATATAAATAAATACTACAAATATGAAAAATATGGGTCTAAATAATGATGAATAATCAAAATCTTGAGAATGAGATTAAGAATGCAATAAAACTGGTGTGTTCGCACAATGAGTTATGATTTTGACCGTTCACTTTTGTTCGTTTTCCCTCGTTGAGATCTTTTGTTCAAAACGTGTCCTTCTTCATTTTGTATCCCACGTTTTGTCTTACGATGAAAGAAATATATTTGACATCGAGTCGTTGCCTGATTGTAAATCTGTCGACATGCTTTTGATGTTTTGAGTTTCATTTTCGTTTTCTTTTTGATGTGTTTGGTCATCTTCCTATTTCACTTTTGATGGGTTGGTTCATATTGATTGATTGATAATATATAAATATAGGCATTACTTATCAAAATTTCATTTGTCAATGTCAATATTTGCTCTGATCTCATTGTACTTTAGAATATCAAATTTGAATTTTGGTAATGTAAACACATCTGGAATGTTTTCGATTCTTGTCTTATACACAAATACAAGATCCATGGATTGTTCGATTGGCATGTATTTTTCGAAAGTCTTTATTACCTTCACGTTTCTGATTATAAATATACTACCTATTATGAAAACCTTATAGTGTTTCTCACACTTATTGAAGCGTATGATGGTGAAGACATGATCATTCTAACACATCATAAAATGAAGATTAGTTGATTGAAACTGAAAGACACTATACTATAAGTATTAAAATATTAATTATTATTGATTGAAAAAAAACGAATTCATAATTTATAGAATCAGAGCATTTATGACTTGCAGTTATAATAGTGATTTTTTTAATGATATTTTCATCTTTATGTTTTTCCTATTCTAATCACTTTATGATTGATTAAAATTATAAGATTAAAATGGATGGTTATGATTGGTTATAAAATATTAGATTAAAATGGATGGTTACGATTGGTTGTGAAATATTAGATTTTAATATATATAAATAATTTAAATAATTAATCTTATGTAATTCTTCTTATGGTTGTGAAATATTACGTTAAAAGATATTAGATTAAAAGATATGGATGACTCTTGTGATTGGTTGTGAAATATTAAATTAAAAGATATTAGATTAGAAGACATTGATAACGTCTCGGGGGATGTCATGACATATCGTCTGAAGGTTTAGTATGATTATATATATATTAGATTAGATTCTAACCCTATTTTCTTACTATATTATATAGATTGATTATGTTAAAAAAAATTCCCATAAAAGTTAAGACCCTTTTTCTCATTAATATTTTAGATATTATTTGTGAGTGAAACTATGGAGCAAAAGATTATGTTTCATGGTTTTATCGTTATCATCTAAAGAATCTAATATATTTAAGTTATTTTTTTTCCAAATAATTAAGATTAAAATTCCATTGTAATTAGATTTAAAATAAATTTAGATATTAGATAAATTTTGTTTGTAGTAAAAAAATTATGCTTTATGCTTTAAACGTTACCATTAGAAAATCTAGTGTTATAACATTTTCTTTTTCAAATACTTCAGATTATAATGTCATTATAATTATATTAATTATTGATTTAGAAATTAGATAGATTTTGACATTGTAATTAGATTTATAATAGATTTAGATATCAGATTTCGTAAAAAAAATTTGGATTTTTTTTCTTTTTTAAAAAATATTTACTTAATATTAAAGTGGGTGAGGTCTCATGGGATGCCATGACATATTGTCCAAAGGCTTAGTATAGTTATATATATATATATATATATACACTACTTTACTGCCCCACGCACTGCGCAATTGTTTTGTTGCTTTCCACTTTTGAAAAAAAATAAATATTGATAATAAAATACGATCAATGATGATTAAATTGTTCTAATTTAATTGAGAAATATGTTCAAGCAATAAGATGTAATATAAATAAATACTACGAATATGAAGAACATGGGTTTTAATCATAACGAATAATCAAAGTCTTGAGAATGAGATTAATAATGCATTAAACTGATGTGTTTGCATGATAACATATGATTTAGGCTATCCATTTTCGTTTGTTTTTCCTTCTAGATATCTTTCCTTTAACACTTGTCCTTCTTCATTTGTTATCCCACGTTTTGACTTGCGATGAAATACAATCGACATCAAATCGATGTCTGATTACAAATATGTCGACATGTGTTTGATATTTTGAGTTTCACTTCCTTTTTCTTTTTCATGTGTTTGGTCATCTTTCAATTTCAATTTTATTCTTTCTGCTGTTTTCTTATTTTCTTTGTCCACGTCAAATATTTTACTTGCAGTGAACTCCTGATATCGTTTGTTCATATCCTTTTTACTAAACTTGATTTGAAAAATCCGTCTTTGTTCGACTATCCTTTTGAGCACTTTTGTGATGGTCGTTGTACCTATGATATATGAAATTATCGACATTAATATGTTGAATATCATTGACATTATATATTTTTGAATTTTTCTAATAACTTTATTGGTCATTGAATTCTTACCTCTATGTTATCAACTATTAGTTGATTCGTTGGTATGCCCGTTAATTATTCGACTTTTCTATCGAAAAGGACCATCGTGACGGTTGCTGTGTCGTATTTGCTCTCCACTTTTATTTTGTACTTGCTCTAGTATGTTTATAGATAATACACTAATGAATAAAAAAATCTATAAAATTGAAAGTGTTGATTTGCATAATACGAATTTTTTCCTTTGAGTGGTATCAGATCTGTGCAATTGTCGCACAATAAGTTGTTTCTCATTTGTATCATTTTATGACATCAATTCGTGTAAGCATTGCGGTACTAGGGATCAACTTTCTGGAGCTTAATAATGGTTGCATCGAACGTTAAACAAAAAAAAAAAAAAAAAAAAACACAAAGCAAAACACTTTCACCTATAAGAAGATTATTTTTTTCCATCTTATCAATAGTTGTACATAATTATGAAGCTCATTGTTTCAATTTTACCAGCATGTTATTTCTTACCTTAGTTGGTAGAGTATATTCTAAAATTTCTGCAATAGTTTTTTTATTTTTTTGTTTTGAGTTGTTCCACTGTTTTATCATTTTGAAGTTCTTTCTTTTGCAACAACACCCGATTTCCTCCGTCGATTTTGTTCATTAATTACACTTCTCTGGTTTCCTCGATATCAGGATTAACGAGGAACATTATTGTTTGCAAGGTGTTCAGCTAGTTCTGTCCTGCATAAATTATATTAGTATCACGATAATGTACAAAAAGGTATATAACGATCGATTAGGTAGGTATTATTATCTTTGAATTCCTTGCAAGTCAACTTTCACATGCTAATTATTGTTGATTCAAAGAAAAAAAAAACAGAATTCATAATGAATAGAATCAGAGCATTTATGGTTTATAGTTATAATAGTGATTATTTAGATGATATTTTCATCTTATGTTTTTCCTCTTCTTGTCACTATATGGGTACGAAGCATGACGCCATGACATACCATCTGAAGACTTAGTGTAATTATATATATATATCTTAGATTAGATTACTTTATCTGTAGCATTTGACTCTATCTATGATAAATGTGTTGCAATGTAATGATCATGCACATATAATTCCCTAGATTTCTATACCAAAAACTCGATGGAGTTGTTTCGTCTTGGTATGGATTTTATCTATAATGGCACAAAATCACATATCCGTTGAGCTGAAAGTCGGGACGTTACACTCATACTTTTACTGATTGAATGAGGTATCAAATTTGCATTTTTGTTAAATCATATTGGATGTATGTCCAACCACACTCCTGGAGTGATGTGCTACTTAATTGTTTCATCTAACAGTGAAATGAAAATATACTGTATGAAATAGAAATGACATCAAACAGAGAATCGTTCCTGTTTCTTAAAAGATGAAATGAAAACAAAAAATCAAAATTTAGAATTTTTTTTTAATTTTTAATTTTTATTTCATCTTAATGCAATATTCAATTTCACCTTTACAAAAATCAACTTCTTATATAAAGTGATTTTAGTTTTTTCTTCTGGTTTTTTTCATTCTATTACCGGTTTTGTTTTTAACAATTTTGAGTAGCCATATCAAACAACCCCCAACCTGTTTGACATTATTTTTATTTTTGATTTTTAATTTTTGTTTTACTGATTGATCAAATAGAAATGTGTTCTTTGATTTCTATTTCTGAAACTTATAAAACAAAAAAATAAAAAAGAAAAGAAAATGATTTTCTATTTTCGTTTTTTTCATCTAATTACAGTATTCAAGATCAATTTTAGAAAAAATCACTTTATTATCTAAAGTGGTTTTGGGTTTGATTTCTGATTTTCTATTTCTATTACTAATTTAATTTTCACTATTTTGATCAACAATACCTAAGAAAACCAAAAATAAAAAAAAAGTTCAATACCTGTTTCTTAACTAATTTGTGTATAGTATTCAAGATTTCTCATACACAAAAACATTTCATTTTAAAGTATTTTTTATTTTCGTTGTTTTTTTAATTTGTATTACTGAATTTGGTTTTTATAATATTGAATAGCATCCTTAAAAATGAACATGGATCTATCAATTGATCATATGGCCATGCAGAGATTTCTCGACCAACAAAGTAGTCTATATAACACCAAAAACATCTTACACTTCCTCCATTCCATTAAAAAATATAATATTTTAATTATATATATATATCAAGATGAACTTTAACCCGTCTCATGGGACGATCAAATGATATTTTTTTTATAAAATTTTCATAAAACTCCAATGATTTTTTTGTTGTGTCGTGTAACCTGAACTAAAGAAATTTTATTTTTTATATCGTGTAATGATAAAACGAAACTCATCAAAATCGTATTAAATAATTTTAAAAGTCAAAATATTGTATTTTTTATGGGACCAAAGAAATAAAATATTCTAAAAAAAACCCTTATGACAGACTTCAAATCATCAATAGTTCAAAACCACCAATTACCAAACAGAAAAATGATTACTTAAGAGTTTTTTAGTATTGCTGTTCGAAACAGAAAAAACTAAAACCAATAACACAAACAAAAAATCAATAATAAAATCCAAAATTATTTTATAAAATAAAATGATTTTGTGTACAGAAATCTCGAATATTATACTCAAATGAAACAGAAACAAAACATCATTTTTTCTGATTTATTGTTTTCTACTTGTTTTGTTTAATAAAACATGAAACAAAAACATAAAAGAAAAAACATGAGTAACAGTTCACTCTCATAATTCAGGACAATCATGAGTAACAATAAAGCCCGCACACTGGTTATGTATTATCTCAGGAACTACAAGCCTCCCTAAGCAAGTGCTAACATGAGAATTGCAAATTTCAGAGTCGACTTCTTGGACTGGAAATTATGAATTTTCCGGAGAAGTTGTGTTATCTCAGGAGTTAGTCACTAAGTTCATCCCAACCTGGGATGAGTGGCAACTTCACTATAGCTCCGCACTTCTATAGTAGAAAATTGAGCACTGACCTCCCTGTTTGAAGCACAAACTCTTCATTTTCTCGGAAAAAGTCCTTGGTGAGCAAGTTCTTTTCTACAATTTGAGATATTGGTAAATACAATACCAAGATCAGCCAAGGTCAACACCTTTGTGAGAGAGTTGTATTTGATCAAAACCTGTGTTACAGGAACACAACCGAGCTCCCCAAATTCCAACATTGTCAAATTAACAGCTGGACTCTCAGCTCTGACTCGGAAGACAAGTTCTCCAGAATTTATTCTGGTATGCAAAAGAGGGACTGGCCTCAAGAGATTGTGTCTTTAGAGAGCACTCATCTGTCAGCAATGCCGTCAGCTTCCTAACCACGGACTCAGTGATTAAGAGCTGATAAACCAAAGGTTTTTCCTGGAAACACATCAATTAATAACATGCGTCTTATGGTAGAAAAACAAATCAAATAAATGACGAAAAAGTTAGCAAGAAGGAGATGCTACAATATGTATTAGCATCAGGAAAAAAGGTGTAAATGTTGGTATATGGAAACTTAGACTAAAATGCTGATGATGGTAGCACATGTATCTCAAAATACATAGTCAGACCATACCTGTTTTTAAGACACCACAAGTACCATGATACTCTTTCAAAGCCGCGAACCAGCTTCGTCATGCTTCATGTATGGCATTTCATGATTTTTTCAACGAAGAATTCTTATAAGAGATTGACAAGAACCTTTAAAAAAAAAAAAAAAAAAAACAAAAAAACAAAAAGATTGACAAGAACAGACACTCAAAACAAAATGCAATGTCAAGTTACAATTGGCATTCGTTTCCTGTTAATGATAAGCCCCCTCATCAAATCGAAGTAGGTGCTCTTATCCAAAGATATTCCTCTCAGACTGGCATCCTGAAAGACGATCATGGCATCCTTGTATTTCCACTCTTTACAAAGTCTATGAATCTTTTCAGCGTAATCTTCAGAACTTAAAGTGGATTGGCCTAGCTCACAAGCGGAGTATGTTCCATCGATTACATTTTCAACCGATGAAGACAAATTGACCAGTATTCCAGCCTCACCCATCTTTCTCATAAGCTCTTCAGCTTCTTTAGTTCTTCCTGATGCATTCAGCGCAGAAAAAAGAGCATTGTAGGTATATTGATCAGGAGCGACTTTCTGTTCCTGCATTTGTTTGAAAAGCTGAAAGGCATCCTCTAATCTGTCTGCCTTGCAAAAAGATAATATCATTGTGTTATATGTAACTGCATCAACATTTTTTCCCTTCAAGGTCCATGTACTGAAAAGCTTAGTCGCACTTTCCAGCATCCCGACATTGCAAAGACCATGAAGAAGAATATTACAAGTATATACATCAGGTGTGAAGGAATTCTCAACCATCTTATTGTGAAATTGAAATGCTTGCTCAATCTTCCCTTCCAAGCAATATCCATAAAGAATACTGTTGTATGTAGTTTCATCAGGAAATAAGCCACATTCAAGGAGCTCATTCAACTTCTCGATTGCATCGTCAGTTTTTCCCGCCTTGGAGAGCCCAGCAATGATGGCATTGAAGGTATAAAGGGAAGGAAGGATCTCATTCTCTTTCATTTCATTCCAAAGCTTCAAAGCTTCATCTACATTTCCATCCCTGAAATAAGCAGCTATCAAAGTACCATAGCTCACTGCATCAATAATATAACCTTGCTTAGAAGCATCATTCAGCAATTTACGAGCCTCATCAAGCCTCTTATCTACACAAAGAGTGTGAAGAACAATGTTCAGGGTAAAATTGTCCATTTTCACACCAATCTTACCCATCTCATCCATCAACTTCAATGCCTGCTCCAGGTTTCCATCCTTACAATACCCATATATAAAAGTGTTGTAGGTCACACAATCAGGGGTAAATCTGTCCTGTTCCATCTTCCTCAAAGCATTGGTGGCTTCATCGATCCTCCCTTCCGCAACAAACCACTTAATCATGATATTATGAGTGACTAAATTTTTCTTCACACCTTTCTCAGCCATCACATCAAGCAATTCGAAGGCCTTCTCGCTAGCATTCCACTCAAGACAACCAGTAATCAACGTATTATACGTCACCACATTAGGCAACACCTTCTACTCCTCCATCTGGTCCCTTAGCTTAAAAGCATCATCAATCCTCCCTAGATCACACAACCCACTCATCAACGTATTATATGTCCAAACATCCGGCGGCCGCTTCTCCTTCACCATCACATCAATAACTCTTTTTGCTTCACCCAAAAGCCCCATCTTACAATACCCATGAACCAAAATATTATAAGTTCGATCATTCGGCACCAAATCCATCTCCTTCATCTCTACCAACAAACTCCTCACCCTACCCAACCTCCCCTTCTTACATAACCCATCCAACATCGTATTATACGTCACATTATCAGGTGCACACCCGAACTCCCCCATCCGCCTAAACAACCCCATCGCCCCATCAAACTTCCCTAAACAACAATACCCTTTAATCAACATATTAAACGTATTCACATTCGGCACCACCCCGAGTCCCCCCCATATCCTCAAAAACATCCACCGCAACCCGAATCGAATGTGAAGAGTCGTGATTCACCAAAGAATTCAAAGGAGTATTTACAAGTAAGCAAATTCGGCCTCAAATTTAGCTTCTTCATCTTCTTGAATACCTGAAAAACCAAATCAAATACAACGAGTCATAATCCACCAACAAATTCAAAAGGGTATTACAAATCAACAAAATGGTTCTTAAACTTAGCTTCTTTCATCTCCTTGATTACTACCTAGTAAAACAAATCAAATACAAAGAGTGGAAATTCACTAAAGAATTCAAAAGGGTATTACGATTGACCAAATTGGGTCTCAAACCCACCCTCATCATGTTCTCGAAAACTCATAAGGGTATCAAAAATCAACAAAATTATTCTCAAATCTACCCTCATCATCGTCTTAAAGACAATGGATTGTCAAGGGTATCAAAACTCTCAACCAAACCCTCATCACCTTATCACCTCCTCAAATACCACCAGATAAGCCAAATGAGGGCGTCTATGACAAGTAAGCAAAATGGGTCTGCCTGGCAAGCCCACCAAAGACTCATAATCAAAAGGGTATCACATTTAAACAAATTGGGTCTACCTGGCAACCCATATCTAATACAAAGACTCACAATTCACCAAAGAATTCAAAAGGGCATTCCAGTTCAGCAAATTGGGTATACCTGATAAGCCAAATGAGGCCGTCTATGCTGCGAATACGCCCCGATGGCTGTATCATAGAGGGGTCTGGTAGGTGCAGGAAGGGAACTGAGAGGGTTGATGAGGTGTTTGTGGAGAGAAAGGGAGGTGTCGGAGGAGATGAAGGAGAGGAGGAGGGTTTTGGCGGTTGAGAATTTGTGGGATGTGAAGAGGTGTGGGAGGAGGGAAAGGAGTGATGGGAGGGGAAGTGGGGAGTGGTGGAGGAAAACAGGGAGATGGCTTGGTCTTGCTGCCATGGAAAAGGTTTGGTCGGAGTGAGGAAAGGGGATGGAAGCCCTTTGCCTAGGCAGATTTGACAAACAAAACATGTTTCGCCAAGCATCTAAATGAAGAGGGTTAGTAGTCCATTAATAATACGATAACAATCTTTTTATGATTATGATGACGGGTTCGATATCTTACAATGAAGAATATCATTAGATTGTCAAGACGAACCGATTATGATTTGGGCTTTGATGTGGAATGAATGTTAGGATCGGATCTAAAATTAATATTGATACGCGTTTTAATCGAATTAAGTTGAGTTTATGTTCATATAGACTTGACGGAAAATGAATCAATGATAATATTGACACATAATTGACGTTGTTATAGGTCCTAATTGAACCAAGTTTATCCAACTTGTTTCGCACAGATTAAGCTGAGACTCAACTTAACTCGACTCATGTATTTATCTAAGATAAATTTTAGTTGAGTAAAGCGTTTTGTGCCTATTAGAAATATCTAAGGGTCTGTTTAGTATTGTTTATTTTTCCTTTTCAATCGCTGAACAAAAAAAAGCATTTTTTTCTAATTTAAGTTTTTTCGAAGGTTGAAAAAGCAATAGAAAACAAAAAACAAAAAAAAAAAAAATGATTTTCAATTTATATTTTTAGTTATATCCGAATACTGTATTTAAGATTTTTCATAAAAAAATCATTTTATTTAATTAATGTTTTTGATTTCGATTATTAATGTTATGTTTTTACTAATGATTTTAATTTTTTCTTTTATATTTTTAAATAAGGATACCAAACACTCCTTAGCCATCGGACACGTAACAACAGATTGACACATTCCATTGTGTCATTAATGATTGGCACATCGCCCTTTGTTCTTTCATTCATTTCAACTAGTATGTCACTGCATGATGTATGAAAAATGTTATAATCTTGATTAATTATTCATAAATTCGTTAATGATTGTTTATTATAATTACTTATATTGATATCCTCAATATTTTATTGACTACGTATATATAATGTTAGACGTTTCTAAAATTATTTTGATTTTATCAAGAATATTTAATGGATTCTCAAAATATGTGCAATCTATGATACTTTAACGTATAATCTATGATACTTTAATGGTCAAATTTATAAACTAACTTGATTAAACGAAATGAATTGACGAAAAATATCAAAAAAATAAATGATATTTTTTTCCTTTTGAATGAAGTTTCAAATACTGTAATATGAAAAAAAAGGTTTTTTTTTATCAAAGTCAATCATTCGCATGAGACAATATTAATTTAAAAAGTATATTACTCCTCCCGTCCATGAAAATTATAACACTTGTCCTATTTTGATGTCCCATAAAAATTACAACGTTTCCTAATTTGATAAGGAATAACATCAAATCAGTTACGATATATTCAATAACTCTTCTCATAGTTGCTACAATAAAATCATACTTTTAATATTATTCAATATAAATTCAACACACATATAAATTCCCGACCTGAGTCAATGTTTTGCAATTTTTACTGGACGTAGAGAGTATCAAATTGACTTTTACTCCCTCCGTTCCAATATCAACATTTTGATTGTGCGATATTCTCCAATAAGATCCCATGTGATTCTTAATTTGTTTTTTGGTGCATGGTTTTACTCCGTTTTTTCTTCTTTACTGAAATTATGGCATCTATCAAATTACTTGAATAACTCCATTAATTAGATTAAATTCATATAGTGAGTGATATAAAACTTTTATCTTTTTTTTAACCTTTTTGACAAAAATTCATGGCTTTTGTAGTAAAATATTTTCAATCGTTATCAATTTGTCGCGATAATTAACAATAACGATAAAAATATTTATACATATATTTTTTGTCATGACATATATAAAAGGTTTAATAATGTCTATGAACTTCAAAAAAGATAATACAAAAAGTTTTTGCTCTCTTTTTTCATAGCTAGTTTACTGTCCGCGTGCTGCGCGACTGTTTTGTTGTTGCGTCTTTTCACTTTCGAAAGAAACACATATTGATTATAAAATATGATCAATGATGATTAAATTATTCTAATTTAATTGAGAAACATGTTCAACCAATATTGTGTAACATAAATAAATATTATAAATCTGAAAAACATGGGTCTAAATCATGATGAATAATCAAAGACTTGATAATGTGATTAAGAATGCATTAAAACTGATACGTTTGTACGATGACGTATGATTTAGGTTATCTACTTTCGTTCGTTTTTTTCTCCTTGAGATCTTTCTTTCAACACTTATCCTTCTTCATTTTCTATCCTACGTTTTGTCTTGCGATAAAATACAATTGATTACGAGGCGGTGTCTGATTGCAAATATATTGACATGTGTTTGATGTTTTGAGTTTCTTTTCCTTTTTCTTTTTGATGTGTTTGGTCATCTTTCAATTTCAATTTTATGCTTCTTATTGTTTCCTTATTTTGTTCGTCAACATCAAATATCTTACTTGCAGTGAATTCCTGATATTGTTTGTTTATATCCTTTTCAGTAAAGTTGATTTGAAAAATCTGTCTCTGTTCGACTATCCGTTTGAGCAATTTTGGGATTGTCCTTGTATCCACAATCTATGGAATTGTCGATATTAATATGTTGAACATCATTGATATTACATAGATTTGAATTCTTCTAATAATTTTTTTGCTCATTGAATTCTTCCGTCTTTGTTATCAGCTATTCTTTAAGTGGCTGATTTGCTCACCAGTTGTTCGACTTCTCTATCGAAAAGGACCATCGTGGCGGTTGCTGTGTTGTCTTTGGTCTCCATTCTATTTTGTACTTGCTCGAGTATGTTTATTTTTAGTACACTAATGAATAGAAAAATCTGTAAAATCGAAAGTGTTGTTCTCCATAATAAGAATTTTACCTTTGAGCGATATCAGATGTGAACAATTGTTGCAGATTAAGTTGTTTCCCATTTGTATCATTTTGTGACGTCACTTCGTGCAAGCATTGTAGTACCATGGATAAACTTCATAGAGCTTAATATAGTTGCATTACACAAGCAAAAAAAAAAACCCACACACACATAAAACAAAACAAAACACTTTCATCTGTAAGAAGATTATTTTTTATACATCTTATCAATAATTGTACATAATTATGGAGTTCATATTTTAATTTTACCAGCAGGTTATTTCTTACATTACTTGGAAGAGTATACTCTAAAATTTTTGCAACAATTCTTCTAATTTTTGTTTTGAGTTGTTCCACTGTTTCATCATCTTGAAGCTCTTCCTTTTATAACAGCACCAAATTCCCTCCGTAGATTTTGTTCATTGATTACATTTCTCTGGTGCAAAGCCTCAGAAAATTACGATCAAATAAATATAAACATTATGATCAAGTAATAGTTCGAAAATTAATAAACGAATCGAAAATATGCGTTTTCTCTTTTATAATAAATTAAAAGTAAGAAACGAATCTCGTTTCAAAGTTTTGAGACGTAACGTTACGCTCATAACTTTAAAATTCGTGACGAAGTAATTGGGATAACCTTTTGTCGTGGAAAATTTTGAAAAATTGTATGTTAATTAATAACATGATTTTTCGAGCGTGGTGGTAAAATTTGAGCGAAAGTTATAGGAGATATGTGATTAATTGATACTGCAATTAAGCGAGACGGGGACGTTTTATATTTAAAACCCCCACTCCCTTTTTTTCTCCCCACCACTTCTCCTTCCATCTCCACTCCTCCCTTATTCTATATCAGGTTCCCTAATCTGCCACGACAACTACCCCCACTTGGCCTCCATCAACCAGCAGCCGGATTGGCCTTAGCGGATCATATCCTTTCCTTACTCTGCCACACACATCCTTCACTTCCTTCTTCTTCTTCCACAACAGCCTCCTCTCGTCTCCTCACACCATCCCTCACCTTCTTCTTTCTTCTTCTTGGTTCTCTTGGGATAAGCTCGGGTTACAACGGAACCAAGCTCTTAAGGATAACAGTAGCTTGGGACGAGGCTGTGGTAGTTGTTGGAAGGAAGAAGGAGAGGAGGAGAAGGCGTTCGAGCCATCAAAGGAACAAGAGTGGTGTTTTTCACGCCAAAGGAAGCAAATCAAGGCAAACCGGGCTCTAAACTATTTCAACGAGAGGGTGAGTTATGCCACTTCTGTTTTCAACTTTTAACCGATTATATATGATCAAACAACAAGGAAAATAACATGAAAAATAGGTCACGGACGAAGAAACGTGTTATTTGAACCAAAAGACGAGTTATGCTCGTGAGACCCCGAAACCTAAGATTTTATGTATCAAACAAGCCCAAAACTGAACAAACATGACAAGAACTAAGTAAATGTTATGTTTATGAAGTTTTAGATCATTTGGGATTGAATTGATTGGGTAAAACGTAAAAACCAACAAACCAGTCCGTATCCGTTCTTGGACAGCTTTGACGTTCGATATTAGAACCCATTTTTACCCTAGTTAGAGCCTTATTCAGAAAATTAGTCTTAATGAAAAGTTGTAGAGGACTTCTTGACGTTTTCAATGAATCAAGAATCACTCAATTTGGTTTAGAAACGAGGAAGTTATGCGCGTTCAAAGTTAGGCTTGAAAATCTGAAAAATCTGTCAGTTCACTGCCTGAATTCAGTCGCGGCCGCGACACCTCTTACCCAGTCTAGGAAATTAATTTTCGACGTATTTATGTGTCGTATCAAGCCGTATACCCTTTATATCTACTAAAATACAGTATTTGGACAAAAAAATATAGGAAAATACACGTTTGATTGTATAAAAGGGTAAGAATACAAAGTTGAATAAAAATATGTGGTAGTTTGCGTATTTGTGCGATATACGTAAATACGTGAAAATAACAGAATATACGTAAGAATACATAATGAAATAATAGACGTATTTATGGACGTATAATACACATGAATACGTAGAAATAATAAAATATATGAAAGAAATATGTAATAACGAACGTCTCGTACTTATACTGTGCAGGAACGGAGACGTAAACTGTTTTTCCTTTGGTATAACGCAAATAACTCGAGTCTCACATAACAAGATAACGTTTAGATTTTTGGTTTGGATGGCGATACATGTTAATATACTAGTTGTATATTAACGCGTGATGGGTAGTTTTGCCCCGTGCGCTGTGTGATATTGTGTTGTGTTATGTTTGCATTTCCGTGTTATTGTATGATCGTATGGTAGCACTTGTAACTTATCGCAGTTCATGGTAACCTAACCCTGATAGTCCTAATGCTAGGGTTTGGGTAGATTTTTCACCGTTAACCCTGTACGATATATATATGAATGTGATAAAGACAAGTGTTAGGTTTACAAGGTTTGGCACACGATAATGAACAAAAGGTGTAAAGCCTCAGAAAATTTCGATCAAATAAATATAAAAATTATGATCAAATAATAGTTCGAAAATTAATAAACGTAATGAAAATATGCTTTTTCTCTTTTGTAATAAATTAAAAGTAAGAAACGAATCTTGTTTCAAAGTTTTGAGACGTAAGGTTACGCTCACAACTTTAAAATTTGTGACGAAGTTGGGATAACTTTTATCGCGGAACAAAATTTGAAAAATTATATGTTAATTAATAACATAATTTTTCGAGCGTGGTGGTAAAATTTGAGCAAAGGCTGTGGGAGATATGGGATTAAGTGGTCCTGGGATTAAACGAAATGGGGATGTTTTTTTAATTACCCCACCAACTCCCCTTTCCCTCTCTTTTCCTCCCACTACACCCACTCCATCACCAAGCCCACTACGCCTAACTCTTCCACCAAGCCCACTACACCCACTCCACCACCAAGCCCACAACACCCACTCCACTACCAAGCCCATCACTTCTCCACCCAACATCAACACCAAGACTCCCTCACTATCCTCTTCACTTTCCTCTCTTCTTCCTCTTGTTCTCTCTTCTCTTTGTTTTTCTTTTGGCTCAAGTAACACAACAAGGTGGTAGAGAAGGCAAAGACGCAGGGAGGATCATCATTAGAGCAAGGAGAATAGACCGGGAGAGGGGGACACGAACCATAAAACAAGGAAGAGTGGAACCGAGCTAGCCATACCAAGTCAAACCCGGCTCAAAACCGTTTTAACAAGAGGGTAAGCGCTGCGACTCTCATAGCTTAGTCTCATACAGTCCATTTGTAGCTAATAACAAAAAAACAGTAAGGAAAACAAGCTACGAATGGTTGAAATGCGTTTATGAGTTAAAAGACGAGTTATGCTCGTGAGACCCAGAAACCTATGATTTTATCTATCAAACAAGCCTAAAACTGAACAAACATGACAAGAACTAAATAAATGTTAAGTTTATGAAATTTTAGATTATTTGGGATTGAATTGATTGGGTAAAACATGAAAAATTAGCAAACCAACCATACCAGTTTCTGTACAGCTTTGATATTCTACATTAGAACGCGTTTTGACCCTAGTTAGAGCCTGATTCAGCAAATGAGTCTTAAAACAAAGTTGTAGATGACTTTCTGAAGTCTATAATGAATCAAGAATCACCCAATTTGGTTAAGAAACAAGAAAGTCATGCGCATTTGAAGTCAGGCCAGAAAATCTGGAAAAATTATTGAAGCTTCGGGGCATTTTTACCACTATTGAGAGAAAGTAATCTTTTTGGTTAGAGATTTTATGAAAACTTATACACTCTTTAATAAATTATGATATTAATATATGTTGAATCCTCATATGTTTTTTTTTTTTTTTTTTCGACCGTTAAAAATTGAAATTGAAATCGTTTTACAAGTCCTAGGAATGGCACAACAAGGGCCAAACCTTTCCATTTACAGAAGCCAGCCTAACTTAGCTAATTACAAAAGCTGGCGGCATCTTACAGGATAACATCAAGTTACAGTTTTACAGTAAGAGAATC
>JAOVYX010014012.1:0-32044 GCA_035668315.1 Drosera spatulata
GAATATTAGCTTAGTGTTTTTTTTAAGGTTTGGTAATTAGGTTTATAAAAAGATATTAGATTAGATTAGATAGAATAGATTAGATATAAGTTTTTTTTATTGTTGTATTTTCGTCCTTTAAGTAAAATTGAGAATTTTTTAAAAAAATAAATGGTCTATCGTTTGTCATGAACATGTGGTCGACGTCATTAAAGTTTTGTAATTACATATATGAAAAAATTCCTAGAAACTACAAAAAGATAAAAAAAAAAGGTGAATTACCTGAACATACTAAAACTTAAAAAAAATACCAAAAAGATACACAAGGAATCTAAATTCCAAAAACATATAATTCATTCATCTCATTTAAATCACTAACTCTATTCTCATCTCCACCCCAATCCCTATCATCTTCCAACCGCTATCGGAATCTTCGTCGGAATCCTGGCACCTTCATCCGAATTTGAAACGTCGTCGGAATCTGACCACGTCGTTGGAATACCAAATAGAGCGTTTGAATAAAATCAAAACAGAGCGCATGATAAAAAATGAAAACAAAACGCCAGTACAAAATGAAACAGAGCGTCATTACAAAAATGAAATAGAGCGCCAGTACAAAATGAAACAGAGTACCAGTACAATATGAAACAGAGCGTCAGTAAAAAATGAAATAGAGCGCCAGTACAAAATGAAACAGAGTGCCAGTACAATATGAAACAGAGCGTCAGTAAAAAATGAAACAGAGCGTATGAACAAATGAAATAGAGCACATGAACAAATAAAATAGAGCGCATGCACAAACGAAACAGAGTGCATGTACAAATGAAACAGAACGACAAAATCATCATCAACAAACCCCAAATGAAATCAATTCTCAATTGCAATCACGAGAAGCAATCAACACTAATCAAACCAAATCAAAAAACAAAGCGTCAGTAAAAAAACCAGAATAAATGAAACAGAGCGCATGAATAAATGAAACGGAGCGCCAGTACAAAAATAAAATAGAGCGTCAGTACAAAATGAAACAGAGCGCGAGTGCAATATGAAACAAAGCGTCAGTACAAAAATGAAAAAGGGCGCATGAACAAATGAAACAGAGCGCATGAACAAATGAAACAGAGCGCATGAACAAATGAAATAGAGCGCATGTACAAACGAAACAAAGTGTATGTACAAATGAAACAGAGCGGCAAAATCATCATTAACAAACCCTAAATGAAATCAATTATCAATTGCAATCACGAAAAGCAATCAACACTAATCAAACCAAAAAAAAAAAAAAAAAAAAGAGCGACAGTAAAAAAGCAGAATAAATGAAAAAGAACGCATGAATAAATGAAACAGAACGCCTTTGTTATTTTAAAGCAGAGCGTCTATGTTTTTAGAAGTAGAGCGTTTGTGTTATTTTTGAAGTAAAGTGACAGGTTTAAACGAAACAAGTATACACTATAACAATAAAACCAAAACATTAGCTTCAACTTGTATATCTCTGATCACTACTAGGAACTCCATCGTTGATCATCGCACAAATGCATCAGGTAGCTGTAGTTGAAGCAAATGAGTAAGAAAACAAGTAGGAACTCCATCGTTTATCATCTCACAAATGCATCGTTAACCTTTACCTCGTCATTCTTGCTGCTCCCTGTGCTATGATTCCACCCATCATCAGCGACCCTTACCCCACTGCATACGCTGCTCATGCTCTTCGGCTCCTCAATCTCAATCACCAAACACTCATCCACCTCCATCACCGCCCCTTCTTCGCCCTCTTCGAAGAGACATCATCACCTGAGCAACAATATCAGCAAAACCAAGATACCAACAGCTGGTTAGAACGGTGAAAAGGATGCATGTTTTGGACACCATGACATCGATTTGTAAAGAAAAGCAAATGAGGGAAATCTCACCAGATCATGAAGGAAGAGTAAGAAGTAGATCGCTCACTGCTCCCTTCATCTCTACCGCTGTCGCCGTCGCCGCCATGGATGGGTGGTGGTCTTGTTGGATCGGCTTTGGCCGATCGAGTCCAAGATCTGAGATCGGGAGCTTAATGCGAATGACAATTCACACTTCATCTCGCCGAATTCGAACTATTGCATCAGGATTGATGGGATTCGATTTGATTTTTAGGGTTTTGGGGTGATTTGGGGAGGCGATAGACGACGGTGTCGAGTGAGGTGGAAGAGGAGAGGAAGAGAGAGAGGTGGTTGCGACGGCAGGTGGCGATGGAGGACAGATGTGGAGGAGAGGAAGAGGGAGAGGATGGGGAGAAGAGTGCGATTGGGATGTCGGTTTGAAATTATAGTTTTGAGGAATTCTTATTCTGTGTGTATATTTTTGTGAATATTCTTAAATTTTTGTATGTTTAGTTCATTTATCCTAAAAAAAAGGTCCTAATTGATACAATCCGGGAAAATAATTCTCATCCAGTATAATTTCAACTATCAAACCAAAACCACTCAAACTCACGACCGAAACTATTCCACACAAGAACGCACTGTCGAACACCATTCTAATTCAAAATCGAAATTCAAAACCTAATCAAATCGACTCTCGAATCCAAATTAAAAAACAAATTTGATTCAACTCAACAATCTCGTGAGGCACACTATTTTCAACAATAAATCCAAATGAAAAAAAGGTGAAATTGATAAATTAGGATTTTGTTGTTCGAATTTTTGAAAGAAAACTGACATTAGATTGATATTTTCATGAATACATGCATGAATTCAATCGAAATAATTCCAGATTAAACAGTCGCCCTGTTTGAACTGGCGTCCTATTTGTGATTTTTGAACTGGTACACTGTTTCTCATAACTGCCGTCCTGTTTGTGATTTTTGAACTGACGCACTGTTTCTCATTGCTGGCTCACTGTTATGAAACAGTGTGCTAGAACAAATAAAACAGTACGCCAGTTCAATTTTCCTTGAATAGTTGCTTAAAATCAAACCAACAACAAAAACAAACCAAGGTGAGTAGTGATCGTTTAAACATACACAAAATCATCAGTTTGCTCATCCCACACATGTCTTCACATGCTTCCAATAGCTCTCCCCAGGCAACCACGAGTGGTTCCGTCTCCTCACCCAAACGATCGATTCAACCCCGCTGTACTCCACCCCCGTCCCTCCACTATCCGAGCTCCCCATCACCACATTCATAGAATCGCACACTTCCTCGGTCAAAAACTAAAAACCGATAATCAAATCAGAGCTCCATTCTTGATACTTTGATCGATGACTCGATTACTCAATCAAGCGTCGACGGAGAAAGGAAGGACGAGATCAAGGTCGATGGTGGTGGTGCGATACGATTGAAGAAGTTTTGGGAGGGAGATGAGAGTTGTATCAAATGAGAAATATTTTACCGGGTTCTATGAGTTGAGAATTATTTTGTAAAATATATACCCTAGTGGAATTTTCTGTAGATATATATTAGATTAGATTAGATATTAGACTAGATAGATAATGGATTAAATTAGATATAATTATTAATTCTTATTGTTTAGTCAAATGATTTTCAGGATTCTTTTTTAATGGAGAAACGTTTTTTTTTCCAATGAATACATCGTATGTCTTTTTGTTTTTGTTTTTTTGTTTTTGTTTTTTTTATAGAGATTGTTATTTTGAAATTTGGTTCTAATGGTTAAATTAAATTTGGTTTTTGTAGATTCAATCCGAACCGTTTAAATCGTAATCAAAGGCAATGAATTTAATTGGATAAAGATTATTTAATTTTAAATAAAACTCAAATACCTAATTACCTAATTGTCCTTTAAATTTTTTTAAAAAGGACACGAATAGTTTGTTATGCCGTCATACCGTTTGTCATTTGAATATATATCTTTGACATAATAAATTTTCTGTAGTTATTTGAACCACTCTCAAGCCTTACATGGAAAGATCATCTACACGATGACAGCGAGTCAAGACCCACCCTAACCAAGTGTCATATTTGTTTATTTATATATTTATTTTCATGATTATTAGTAAAATTCCAATTTCCCCCCTTTTTTTTCTATAATATAAATAAATCAAAGTAAACCTTAAATTGATGTAATGTGCTTTCCATTATGAGAACCCCAAATCATGTACATCCAAGCATTACCCAAACTTTTTGATTCGTATGATTATGAACATAATATGTGTTGGTACCAAAATTAACATACGACAATGGAGTCGAGATCCAAAACAAAACCTAACACCATTAAGGCAAGGCTCATGAGGAAAGACCATATGATACTTCATGAATAATTAAGTCATCTGCATTCTAAGGAGATAACAGATGTCAACCATACAGGGATCAATGATATCCTTTAAATATCCTCACAAAAGGTAACTTCTTTGAACCCAACTCTACAGTCATTAGTTGGATATCTACTCCGTATTGACTTAAGTATTGGAACCGTTCCCTGAGGAAATCATCCTCGGTCCCGACTAACCGATGTGTTATTTCCTGGTATGATTGTAGGCCAAGAGTGCAGATCGGAGTTCAACATCAAAAACACCACCACGTAGATACATGGGTTCATAAACCCAGGCCTCCTATATATTTTTACACAAACATTTTGACGCCCAACATGGGGTCCCGATTTGATGAATCGAAAGAGCCACAACACTAGGAATATCAAACAGACCCAGAGTACTAACCAACTCCAATTCGATCCCCCACCTCGACCAGCAACCATGACCGGGGTAGAGACAGGTAAGAGGACGAGGTTCAAGGACCCCAAGCACAGCAGGGCTTGGTCATAATTGAGATATTGGCTACACTCCAAGGCCAAATGGAGAATCAGACTGCTATCTTTATGAGAACACTAACCAACCTCATAAAGCAAAGGGTATCCCCACAAGGGGCAGGACCTAACAACTGGATCACCAACCCGGCACTAGACTCAAGGATCCCGGTTCAAATCAAATTCGTGAGTATGTAGAGGCTCCTATCCTATAAGTAGTAGTCCCAGCTCCTAATGGTCTAGCATAACACTTTCTCTTTCTAAATAGATTGAATCAAAGGAGTGAGTGTACGCCCCAAACGATTCAGCCACTGACAAAAAGATCATAACAGAAGAAATGCCTATCTTTCTATACACCGGAGCTCTTTACTTCATAGTCTATGTTATTCCTAACTTGTATAGTTCTACTTCCTTGGTCCTACCCAAGAATTATCCAACTCCCGATGCTCCACTACCTGAAGACCTCCGAGATCAACCAAACCAAAATCGGATTTTGGTGGAAGACAGGAACCAGATGTAGGCCGAACGACAGGGCAAATCAGATCAGCACAGATTAGGATCTTAGGAGGCTCATAACCTCCAAGGTTTCTGTGAGATGATCTCGGGAGCAGAGCTTGAGAGGAATAGAAGTTCAAAGCCTTCCTGGAGAGAACAAAGACCTAAAAAGGAAGATGGAAGAGCTCTTCCGCATGATGAAAGATGCAGCTGGGGGATAGGGAACAAACCGGGGAATTAGTTTAAGAATGGAAAAGGTGCCCCATGAAAGGTTCAAGTTGCCCAGTTACGAACCCTAAGATGATACCGGGGATCCATTCGATCATGGACAGACCTTTTGGACCTCCATGAACCTAAGCGGGACAGAAGATGCAATCATTTGTAAAGCCTTCCATACTACCCTACAGGGACCTGCCCGAGTTTGGTTTAATTCACTATGTCCGGGTTCTATCTCTTCCTTAGAGGAATTTGCAAGAGCTTTCACCACTCAGTACATCAATAGCAGGAGGATCTAGGTGACCTCGGAACACCTTTGCGAGATGAAGCAAAGACCGGGGGAGAGTTTAAGGGCCTATATGCAAAAGTTCAACTCAGAGGTGGTGCAAGTTGAACATGCCAAGGAGACTGATATTTGCATGGCGTTGATTCAAGGTCTTGAGAATCAAAACCTAGCTTATGACATTAGTCTTAAGTTTCCTAGGAAATATACAATTCTCATGGCTAAATTCATCCAGCATGTGACAACCGAGGCGGTAATGACGACTTAAAATAGGTTTAGAGAGATCCGCAGGAAAACTCTGAGGGAACAAAACCGAGACGATTCCTCCCAGTCTCATGGTAGAGATGATAACCGGTCTTGGGAGGGAAGAGAAAACCGGGAGTCCCCATCTCGGGGTGTGAAGAAGAAGGAAAAGTCCAAAAAGACGGATCCTGGATATACATGGCACTCTTCTTTAAATGCTACAAGGGCGAAATAGTTGTTTACAGTTCGGACGAAAAACCTATTGATAAAGGAACTCGAGCAGCAATGTTTCATAGGAAACAATCGGGACACTTCAAAGTACTGCCTTTATCATTGGGATCACGGACACGATACCGAGGAGTGCAGTCACCTCCGGGATGCCATCGAGAAGTTGATCAGAAAGACAACGTCGAAAAGGTTTGTGGTTGATCGGGATCCTCCAAAGGACCGGTCTCCACAAAGACCTAGGGAAAGGTCTCGTATCCCGCCAAGACGAGATGAGAGGGCAAAGCAACGCTCGAGAATCAATGTGATCTCTAGAGGAATTTTAACACTCGAGAATAACGACAACCTTGGGATCACCGAATTAAGCATCTCGGATGAGTCTAGGAATAAAGACAAGGGAGGCCGGGACCTTCAACAAGTTGAGGTCAGCCCCAAGGATGGAGCAGGATTCATATTCCCTCACGATGATGCTTTGCTCTTAACTGTTCATATCCAAGAGTTCGACGTAGAAAGGGTCTTGGTTGATAGTGGGTCATCGACGAAAGTCCTATACTATACGGCTTATAAGAAGTTGGGTATGAATGATAAGGACCTGAAGCCTTTCAAAACCCGATGGGTCGGACTCACGGAAGGGTCTGTTTACCCGAAAGGGTATGTGACTCTGCATGTGATACTGGGAGATAAAACCACTAAAAGGACCTCCTCTAAAATGGCCGACTTCCTTGTGGTGGATCTCTCATCTGCGTATAACGGGATAATCGAAAGACCCACCTTAGTAGGACTAATAGTGGTGATCTCATCATGCTACCTGACCCTAAAGTTCCTGACTCCCCATGATGAGGGGTTCATGAAGGGAAGCCAAAAAGAGTCTAGAAGATGTTACGAGGCTACCATCAGGAAGAATGTTTCCCAAGCTCGGGAAGCCTTTCCTTTACACCTTGACCCTCGAGATCAAACTGAGAGTCTAGAACCGATGGAGGAGCTTGACAACATCCTACTCTAAGAGGGGGAAACGGAGAAGTTCTTCAGGATCGGGGCTTCTCTCAAAGAACTCGATCGGGGAGCACTCACATAGTTTCTGAGGGAGAACTCTAACATGTTTACTTGGGGATCCGGAGACATACCTGGGGTAGATTCAAGTGTGATCGTGCACTGACTTTGTGTCTACCATGGATACAAAGCCGGTCAAATAAAAGAAAAGAAACCTCGGCCCCGAAATGAACAAAGCGATTACTGAGCAAATCGAGAAGTTACTAAGGACAGGCTTTACAAGGGAGTCATGTACCCGGATTGGCTAGGAAATGTGTTAATAGTGAAAAAAGAAAATGGGAAATGATGGATGTGGGTAGACTTCGTTGATCTAAACCAAGCATGTCGGTAGGATTGCTATCCTCTCCCCGGATTGATCAACTCGACGACTCCACCTCGGGGTAATGACTAATGTCATTCAAGGACGCATTCTTGGGGTATGATCAGATTCAAAAGGCCCCCGAAGATGAAGAAAAGACATCCTTCATTACAGAAGGGAGGGCCTACTGCTACAAAGTTATGCCCTTCGGTCTCAAGAATGCGGGAGCGACTTATCAGATGTTGGTCAATGATGTTTTTAGTCCTCTGTTGGGAAGCATCATGAAAGTCTACGTGAATGATATGCTAACCAAATTGGTTGAGCCTGAGAACATGCAAAGGACTTGAAGAAAACGTTCGTAATCCTGAGAGACTATAAGATACGATTCAGATTGAAAAAATTCATAGGATACATGATAACGCATTGGGGAAGAGAGGCAAACCCGACAAAGGTGCAAACCGTCCTCGACTTGAAACCCCCATAGATCAAGAAAGAAATCCAAAGGCTGAACGATTGTCACGTCGCACTAGGGAGATTCCTTTCTCTGGGATCAGAGAGGGTACGACCTTTCTTCAAAGCCTTGAGGGGAGTATCGATCAACCTGGAATTAACACTGGATTGCCAAAAGGCCTTTGACGAGCGCAAAGATTCCTAAAAAAAAAAATCCCCCTCCTCACTAAACCCGTGATTGAGGAAAGACTTTATTTATACTTAGCAGCCTCCCTTGAAACGGTTTCAACTGTCCTGCTCCGAATTGAAGATCAAAAATAGAAACCGATCTACTTCATCAGTAAGACACTCCATGATGCGGAAACCCAATACTCCAAAATCGAGAAGCTGGCGTTGGCACTCTCAATCCAGCCCGAAAGCTGAGACCTTACTTCCAAACACATCTTATTATAGTGATCACCGACCCCCCTGAGACAAGTGCTTCACGAGCTTAAGGTGTTTGGAAGGTTGATTAAATGGTCAATAGAGCTACGTGAGTATGAAATCACGTACGAGCCCCGAACAGCTATCAAGGGACAGGCCCTGATAGACTTCATGGTCGAGTGCAGATTTCCTATAGACCTCGACTTGGAAGGAACCCAGGAGAACGAGCCCAACCAACCGGTTTAGAAACTTTATATAGACGACTCTTTCACCCTTAAAGGGTCGGACGCCGGGGTACTCTTAGTCACATCAACCGGGTAGAAACTCCCATGTGCAATAAACCTAAGGTTCAAGGCAACAAATAACTCTGCCAAGTATGAAGCCCTGATATCCAGTCTTAACCTAGTAAAGCACTTTAAGGCGAACTGGGTGCAAGTCTACATCAATTCAAAGCTCGTGGCACACCAAATAAATAGTGTTTGTGAGCTCGGGGAAAGGATGAAAGATTATTGGGAAGCGACGAAAAAACTAGCTGGGGAACATCTTGCACAACAAGTGTAAAAAATTCCCCGGAAGGCAAATATGGTGGCTCATAGACTAAGTAGGATTGCACAAATCGGAAAAAAAAATTAGCTAGGAGAGGTACTATGCGGAGACTGTCCAAGCCCCGAGTGCCTCAAACCCAGAACAAGGGAAGTCTGTGGCCCCGGTCGACATCTTACCTTCCTGGATGGATGACATTTGAAGCTATATCTTGACAAGTGCCTTGCCGGATGATCTATGTAGAGCACAAAAGACCCGTAGAAAGGTCCCTTGAGTTTCTGATACTCGGGGAGGACCTATATAAAAGGGCTTACTCATCACTCCTCTTCAAGTGCGTCATCAAAAAAAAAAAAAAAAAAGGAAACCTGATGCTCACTGAGATCCACCTTGGGGTATGTGGAAACCACAATGGTGCTCGAATTCTCGTACAAAAGTGCCTTACACAGGGATACTTTAGGCCAACCATACAAGCTGATGCGACGAAGCTAGTAAAAAGTTATGACCGATGTCAGAGAACGTCAGACAACAGTAACCAACCCGCTTCCAAGCTCACAACCATTGACATCCCATGGCCCTTCGAGCAACGAGGAACTGACATTCTCGGGCCATTCCCTTGGGCAACCGGGTAGAAGCCGAAGCAGTCCTGAAAGTGACTTAGCGAGCCACCACTGACTTGTCTCGAAGTTTATTGCTTGTTGGCTTAGGTTACCCTGGGTGCTCATCTTTGACAATGGTACCCAATTCACCAGGAAGAACTTTAAAAAGTTCTGTGTGGAGCATGAAATTGAGTAGTGCTTTGCCTTGGTAAAACACTCCCAAACAAATGGACAAGTCAAAGTGGTCAACAAAGAAATCAAAAAAATCTTGTCTTGAGGGTTGACAAACGCAAAGGGTCTCTGGGTGAAAAAACTACCCGGGGCACTGTGGGCATACTGCACTGCCCCGAAAAGATCAGCTGGAGAATCACCTTATAGTCTGGCATTAGAAATAGAAGCGTGGTACCCGTGAAAGTCAAGCATCCGACCCCGAGAATGATGGGTTTTCTTGCTGAAAAGAACCTGCACTTTATAAGGGAGGAACTTGATTTCCTAGGAGAAAAACGGGTGAAAACCTTGTTCAATGCACGAGCATACAAGCAGAAACTCGCATGGTATTCAAAAAAAAAAAAAAAAAGGTGAATTCCCAAAATTTCAAGTTGGGGACTTCGTTCTGAGAAGTGCTAAATTCGAAGTCAGATAAACTGGTGACAAGCTCGCTGATAAGTGGAAAAAGGTTTATTGGGTAAGTGCAGTGAAGTCTCGAGGGGCATACAACCTAGCTCTATTCAATGGACACGAACTGCCAAGGACCTTCAATGGGGACGATCTGAGAATGTACTACCCATGAAAACCTAAAGGATACCTTAACTGTGATACCTGAAAGGCCTTAGGCAATCTTGCACTCGATAAAGGTAATGAAAATTCTCCAAGATTCTTCTTATTGATTTGTATCTTTGAGCCCGTTCTCCTATCTTGCATGTTTAAATTTTTTTAAGGAAAATTTGATCACTACAAATCAAAAAGTCGCAATGTAAAACAATCACTAATGTGACAGTCCCGAGTTAAAAGTTCGAAACTAGTTAAAGTCTGAACTAAAAGCCAATCCTTAAACTTATTTTGCTTCTCGAGAACAAAAATCTGCTTAAAAGCATATTCACGCACATAGTCAAAACTGGACTTGTAACCTTGCCCGTCTTCACGGACTCCTCCTTCAATTTTTTCTCAAGCTCCTTCACCTCTTTCTCGAGCTGGTTTTTCATCTTCGCATAGCGCTCATTCAAAGTCCAAAGCTGAGCCTCCCGCTCTTCGAGGCGCTTAGTAAGGTCGGCGATCTTGATGTTTTGAGAAGCTATCTTGGAGTCTTGACAATCCATGACATCCATGGCAACTTTTAATCGGGCCTCCAAAGCAGCTACCTTCCCTGAGCTCTCCAAAGCCTTTTTCTTGGCCTCAGTCTTCGCCGCCTCAAACTTAACTGCCTCCTCCTTGAGGGTCTTATAGGCTGAGTTCGAGCTCTCAGCATGTAAGCAGAGCTCGGAAACCCTCGACATGGCCTGCCACAAAGAGGGAGAGAGGGGTGAGCAAGAACCCGAGCTAAAAGTAAAGTTGGGAGAAGACAAACGAAGGAAAATGAGATAGACATACTCGGAAGAGGTTATTATAAGTGTCCTAGATTAGACAATCCCGGGGTTATTATAAGTGCCCATACAACTCCTTGTCCTTGAACAGAATCATGGACAACATGGCTTTACTGGCATTAAAGTCTCGTCGATGGCAGGAAATCTCAGGGTTGACAAACCATGATGAACTATATAAGGAGAACCCGGGATAGCTAGCCTTATCAGGAGCCCCTCCATGAGAAGACTTGGAGAAAGTAGGGGCATCGATCTTCTTCAAGTCGTCAGAAGGCGAAGGAACGACCATAGATTGGGTAGGACCAACCGATGGAGTAGACGCTCACTTCTCTCGAGGGCTTTCGCCTTTTTTGGGTTCTGCCTTGCTATGATGTTGTCATTGTATGGTGTACAGTTTTGACCCCCAATAATGTGTCGTTACTTGATGAGAAACAAACTTGATGCAGTTAACAAAGAAAGTTAGAATAAAGAAATACATATGTTCATTGTATGATTCCCAGGTTTTGGGGATGATTACACTTCTATGTTCAATGACAAGGGGGAAAGACATACTTGAATGCGCAACGGTCATACAAATACTTCGTCTAATTATTTCACTTGAGGTTAAGAAACTAAAACAAAAATTTCAATCTTATCTTCGGGTATATCATTCAATTTTCTCAATATTTTTCTCGAACTCTCATTATTTCTAGCTGATATAATATGAAATTGTCGAATTGGTCGTCACAATCCCAACAGGAGCTCATGTTTCACCATTCGGACCTCGGATGCTAATCATTATGTTTGAGCGCTTCCGGGGCTCGCCCTCAGGAACCCAATTGGTAGTCACTGTGTCCGACTGCTTCTTTTGCATGACCTCTGGTGTTGTAGTAAGCTTGTCCAACTCCAAAGCGGGCTCAAGAACTCGGCTAGTAGTCATTGTGTAGGACCACTTCTTTTGTTTTGTAAAGAGCCGAAAAAATTAAGATAATTTGGTTTCTCAAATATAAAAAAACAGTATATTACTGAACGTCGTATTATACAATAAGGTTATAAAATTCGTTTATCAAAAATCATGACAAGAATATGGTAAGAACCCGAAAAAATTTATAAAATTTAGTTTAATGATAATTAATGTGAATAATAAATAATCGTACATTATAATTTATTTTGCAGGGTTAAAAGACTTATTTGACGATATAATAAGGAAAGAATGCAAAATATGAATGAAATGCAACCCTAATACACAAATACGGGAAAATATCGTATTTATACGAAAATAACCAAACCCTAGTTTTGACACTTATTTTCATTTATGTCAATTTCTACTACATCTAAATTAAATTAATTATCCATTAATTATCCACTAAAACTATTTTAATTGATTTAGTTTTCTATAAATACAAGCTCTCTTCTTTTTGAAAAACTTCTTAGAAAAATAAAATCACTCCTTGTCACGCAAGAGAAGAGATAAGCAAAAGAAGAGAAGAAGAAGAGTTTGAGGAGATGACAAGAAGGTAGGGTCATAAGACGACGAGGATCCCTCATCATTAATAAGAGAAGGTGATCATCTTGTTTAGAGATTTTGTGAAAAATCATAGGCTCTATGATAAATTCTGATTTTAATACATGTTGAAGCCTCATATGTCTAGTTTATAATGGAGTTGATAGATCATGATTTGGAATTATGAATCTCAACATATAAATCAAAACATGCATATATATCAATCAGTACAAAAATGGTTACAAAACTGATTTTGTGACTTAATCTGGAAATTACACAGAAAGAGTTAGAAAATTATCCTTATATCAAAGAAAAGCCCTTGAAGCCTAGTTTTTGCAACAGTTTAAAAATCCAGATTTGAAGTTGTATATAAGAAGTTATGAGCTGATTAATGAAGAAAGGTCAAACTATCGGATCTAGCAAAAAATATAAAATGGAACGAATAAACTGCTATTATTGATAAAGTTTCATGATAAAAACTTTACTTCTATGAAAAATTTGGAAGTCTAGATTCTGTAGAATTTTATAAAATAATATTTGGAGCTGTATATACGGGACTCTATAGATTTAAACGCATCGAAAGGTCATGTTGGACAGAATCCGAGAATGAATTTTTTTGACCACGAAACAACTGCAGTTCACAAACACTTCTAATGATGATAAATATATAAAACCATCATCATGAACTATCAAAATAAGTATCAAAAACTTTTCTCAAATCTTGACACCACCACATAATATCACTATGGCGATTTTTCAAAAAATACGAACAAATAAGCTTAACTCCATAAGATGAACAATCATTCATAAGGATGTGTCTTAATATGCATATCTTGTTATATTATAGTACTTGAAGACGCTGCTCGTTGTCCCTCAAGGACGAGCTGAGCATGCGCATGTGAAGAATTGTGATAAAAGATAACGTTTAGATTTATTGTATATGACGATACGTATTATTATATCGTGAGTATAATTATATACGTTGGAATCTTTGGTCATAGTCACTAATTGTATTTGACATAAAATGTATTCCGACGTTTCTTATTGCTTATCACCTGCTTTGTGCCGTGATCAGATGATTTGTGTGTTTGTGTTATGTCTTATTTGCTAGTATAAAGAGGATGAGTGAGTGAAAATAGTGTAAATCCGTAATTGATGGGATAACTCCGTGATATAAAACACAAAAAGCGTTGTCTGTTGCATGTGTTATATAGTGATTTGGTGGTGACATTCTTTTATTGACCTTATGAGGTCGTTTTGGTACAAGGGTATCTCATTATAGGAGACCCTGAACTCCGGTTTGGCTAATCCCTTTTCGTGGATGCCTCTTTTGCTAAACCTGAAGAGAGCTTACTTATGAAATTGAATAAGTCTGACCAAGAACACAATTATAACATTGAGGGTATCTATTGTCTGTCATCTCTGTGTGATTAATATGATGGTAAGTATAACAAAGTCTTGAGTGAACTGTTGAATGTAACAATACGTGAGACTTGAAGGATTTGTCATGTCACAATGTCATTGTCTCAGTTTGTTTGTCATGAAGTTCTTGACTATCATACCATAAAAGATATGATGATAATAAATGACGTTGATAATGTCTAAAGTATTGATGGACGCGTAGTGTCGAACGTTGTTATATGATGTTAAGTGTGTTTATGTGAGTAGGATGAATCACTGATATGCTTGTGATGATAATTGTGAATGACAGATTGACATGATAATTCCAAAGTGTTGAAACAGAGGATCTAAGTGATCATTTCCCTTTGCTTTTCTTACCTTCTTCTCTCGTATAACCCCTGATAAAGGGAACAACACGTTATTAAGCTCCTATAACTCACGATTACTATTTTTCTGTGTCTTTCTTCTTCTCTTTATTACAGGAGCAAGACTTGAAAAAGAAGTGGAACCTAAGATTTGATGCTAGATATAGCTTATGTGTGATATTCTGATCTTAGAAAAAGATAAAAGTTTCACTGCAAATGTGATATTCTGAGTTATGATTAAGTACTTCAAAAGTTTTTAAACTAATTATGTATAAGTAAAATTATCTTAATTCTAATGATTAAGTTAGGAAGTATAGTTTTTTTCTAGTTGAGTTGTTGGGCTAACGACAATGACGTCATATGCATCATTAATAAGTTATGAAAAATCGAAACATTATAGTTTGACCTCTCGAGCAACAACAAGTTTGTCCATCTCCAAAGCGGACTTAGGAGCTGCAAAACCAAACACACACACACACACAAAAAAGACAACAAATAAGCATCAGAAACCGAAAGAAAAAATAGTTAAAATCCTTAGAGACTAGAGGAAAGAAGGTCCTTAGAGAGTAGAGAAAAGAAAATCCTTAGAGACTAGAAACGATAAACTAACCAAAACCGTGACGAATATGATCGGACTCCTCATGAAGGACAACTACAGTGAAGAGCTCATGACCCAGTTTCTCCTTGCAATCCATTATTTTTCGGATAGCCCTCGCTGCTGTCTTGTTCATGTTCGGTTTCTGAAATCCTCAACCCATTGAATGGCAAAAGGCCAGCTGCCCTTATCACACCCCAAACTCAAAACGGACATGACCGACACGGGAACCACCCAAATATAAAATAAAGTCCACGTAAATCTTTAAAACAAGAAAGAAATCTTCAAATAAATAACAGTCACGAACTTCAATGATACAAGATTCTTAAAAGAAAGCATGAAAATCCAAAGTACATAGCCAAAAATCTCAATCGAAATATCATAAAAATATAATAATCCAACAACGGATAGAAATATCACATCTTAACGCGGAAACTCATAGATGGTTTGGAAAGTAATCAGAAAACAATGCATGCGGTCTTATGAGGTCCAAGGTCGAGCATCCACGACGTCCAGCTAAGCATGTGAACCTGTTTAAGAAAACAGACGGATAAAAACCGATAGCTACGAAACTGAACGAGAATCTAACACAAGGATCAAATGACATACAAACTCAAAGAAGGATAGTGGTAACAAATATTAAGATTGCTGATAGTTGTAAGCAAAAGGAAAGAGAACAGCTGAGAGTATACGATAAAATATTAGATAATGGACACCAGGATTATAAGCCGTAAATTGAAAATATGTATACTCCCCAAATATACATATAACTGTAAATGAGCAAAACACCTGCCAATATAAAGAACGGATGATACAACTAACAACAGGAATCGCAAGGATGTCGGGTCTTGGGGCGTACATAAAAATATACAAAATAAATCTCCTGGGACCATCAAATAAATCTTATCATGGGAGTATGGATATCCATAATCATACTTACTATTACACTCGGGATGGCCACCTGCATAAGCCTGTAATTTGACCCGAGTGACAAATATCACTCGTTGAGTCATTCTAGTCAAACCCCAACTGTTCTATTCCCTAGAAGGTCAGAGTAACCTCTGGACTTATCCGACTACTGATGTTGTCAAGAGTTGTCCCTTGACCGAGGGGCAACTCTTGATTAGAGTGATGATCGATAAACTTAACATGGATAGAGTATTAAAAATAGACTAACACAAAGAGTACAAATACCCCATAATCGATCACCAATAAAAGCATGAAATTATCTCAATTGACAACACAATCGAATGAAAATTACGACACACGCCGATCGTACCAAAGGATGGGTTTATAAAAAAAGAAAAAAAGAATTCAAAGAAGGGACGGTGCTAGACTCTCGCCTGAGAAATAATAGACGATAAAAAAGATAGATGGCAACAAAGTTCAAAGCACAACAATCACCCTAGATTATTAATGAAAATAATGTCAACGCCATATCACTCAACTAGATCATATAAATGACTTAGAATACCCTTGAATATTTTAATACTTATCAAATAAAATAATATTCAAGCGTAAAAATAATACTCATCAAAACACCTCAACCTTTAGTCTCGCATACTCCATTTCACCAAATTATTAGGATAGGACAGATTTACGTCTTGTTACAAAAATAGTCATAACTTGTCATACAAATATCAAAATTTAGACTTCTTTATATCGTTGAAAAATATACTCGTAGAGCTTTTCAACCATATCTAATAAGCATATAAATCTTGAGTATTTCAAATCAATCTAAAGGCTCCAAGTGAAGTTATTGCAGACATCATATAGTTTGACGTTTGGACGTACTAAAATTCATAACTTCACATATATAATCCCAAAAATTATTTCATCAAATTCTCCAGAAAGTAGACTTCTAAAACTATCCAATAAAGTAAAATTCGTATTTTAAAACATTATGAAAAATAGCAGTTTATTAAGACCAGTTAGGATTCTGTTTATCAAAATTGTTTGATGTTTGCTTATTAATCAGCCTGTAACTTTCTACACAAAGCTCAAAATTAAGATTTGTTAATTTTGCTAAAAACTAGACTTTAATACCTTTACAGTGATATAATGCTCATTTCATAACTATAAGTAACGAATTCTACAAAAATCCACACTGATAAACCAGTCCTACAGGTTGACATACGTTTGCCTTTTGATTTATAGCTCAAAATCTAGAACTCGAAATGCTATTCTGTAAAATCTATTGGAAAATAGACATCCACATCTTTATAATATATTAAATTTAAATTTTATTTCAAATCATAGAAATTTCCACAAATTTTCAAAGATCACTGTACTGCAGCCAATAGAAATTAAAATCTGGTTTTCTCTTTTTTTTTTTTTTTTTTTTTTAAATCAAGATCATCCTCCATTGAACTTCAACCCTAAACTGATTTGTCTTAAATCATCATCATCACCAAATCACCATGATTAAGTGTCAGGAAAAAAAAGGAAAAAAATCCAAATTTTTCCATCCATAATAACTTCTTTAAAAGATAAATAGATAGAAGAGAATCGATTGAGATCAAATTACCAATCTTGAGACGGAACGAATAGAAATCCTCAATGAGAGGAAAACCCTAATTGACTCTCTTGTGTGTTTGATGGAAAGGGATGGGGTTCTCGATGGAAACAAAGGCTCTGAGAAACTATATGGAGAGAGAGAGAAAAGATCGTGCGACTTCGTGTATCTTCCCCAATTTTTTTTTTAAAAATCCACCTAAACACATCTTCATTAAAAAATATATCTAAAAATAATAATAATAAATAATAAATACACTTATATATCTTAAATAAAATATATGTAGGATTGGGATATCACAACCCTCACTAATCTGAGCGACAAGAACGAACTGGTTCTTCCACCCTCTATGGTTATTCGGAACCTTATATATCCATTTCTTATCCGAATTTGTAGCAAAACACAACCAACTTGACTCCTCGACTTTATGGTTGGTGTTGATATGGACGAAGATGAAGAAAAAGGTGGGAGTAAAGGAAGAGATCGGGACACCACTCTTGACAACGGTTGGAAAAAAAGGTCAAGACAAGTATGTAGAGTTCGGGTTGACTTGAAAGAGTGAAATGCCAAGGAAGGTGAAGACTTCTACAATGAAAGTATGGACCGAAAACTGAAACGTAGCTTTTACAGTGTCCGTATAGAAGGAAAGAAATTGAGGAAGATACTAAGAGTGGATAACAAATGCAGCATCAGGAACAATGAACCTCCAAGAATTCAAAACCCTGAATTCAACGACCTTACTGCGACAGAGTGAAAGAGAAACCGTGGAGGGACAAATTGAGGGAGTCTCCTCTATCTGGAGATCCGCAGAGACAAGATCCTCTGATTCTTACTCCCCGGCCTCCTCATCCCTAGACTCTCCTAAGCCAAACCTTGAGCTAGTTGTGGTGCAATCACTAGAGGCATTGACTTCGTCACTTGGTCCCGACCTGTCCTAATATTAGAGGTACAAGGTATACTAAGAAGAGGTCCGAAAGACGAACTACAAGAATCTGAGTCCGAAGATGAACGGAAGAATCATTGGAACCAGAAGACTCGTCGGAACTAGAAGAAGAAGAGCTCATTGCTTACCAAATGGGAGAATAGTTTTGATCGACGAGAGAACGAGAGTTCTGAACTGAGGGACTCAACTTGACTTTCAACACTCATAGCCGAGAACAAGCTCCCTCCTTCACAACACAAGTAGGAAGTTGGGCTCCTACAACTCCTTCAATGAAACCCTCAAGACTTGCAAACATAAGGCCGTCTTGGGTTAGGATTGAAACGATGAGATAGGGTTTGATAACATGCCAAAGCCGAAGATAGTCTAGATTGATACCTGGGCTTGTCAAAATTGGGAGAAGTCCATTCCGGGGTCTAAACCTCCCAGACACCTTCACAAACCCAACTCAAAGCCCTAACAAAACCTGCAGATCCAAGCACCACAAATTCACGTCTTCTATCAAAACCCACAAGTCCAAACTCAAACCACAAATATACTACAATTTCGTAGGAACGGGGAAACGCAAAGGCGAAGATCGAGGATTTACCTTGAGGTTGGATGATATTGAAACCGCACCCTCACCCTCGAGACCCTGAGATCTAGACCCGTGACAGACACCTCGAAATCGGAGGACGACGAGACTCCAATCTCCAAAGCAAAACCCGAGATCCAACTCCACGAAGTCGAGTCACTAGACGAACCCGAAACCCAAATTACACGAAGCCGAACACAAGGAATATCAAGTCGGTCTAGAAATCGAACCTCGAAACCGATTCAAACCGAGGCTCTTCAAGAAGGCGGGGATCAAGGTGCGAGGTTGGATCTATGATATCGGGGCTTGGAAACTGGGGTTTCATAAGACCGAGTGCCCGCAACAAACTGTGAGATCGGGTTTAAGTGGTTGTGTGAACATCCAAAGCAAGTCCGGCACACCAAGTCGGGATCAATGGAACCGGATATAAACTCGATGATTTGGGCTTCCGTTTTGTCAGGCCCACACTTACGAAATAGGGTTCTAAGAGGTCGCGCACGCTCCACCCCAGACTGGCGAGATCTTGGAGTTCGAAACCGGATAGCAGAACTGTTTGGGGAAACTGGGGTCGATGGAGCTTGGGCTTCGGGCCTAGAGAAACCAAGGAACAACTATTGAAACCGGGTTTTATGTGGGCTTCGTGGAACCGGGTGACGGGCCGAAGTCGTGGTACAACGAAACCCTAACTTGCGAAATCGGGGAACAATCAATTGCGCAACCCCAGTTTGTGATCCGATATGCAAGATCGGGGAACAGCTTCTCGAAACAAAAAGATCCGGACTCGATGAATCAGGCCTTCGCACAGCCGATATCTATCGAAACCAGGGATCTATGGGATTGGGCTTCAACTTGCTTTGCAAATCGATTTTGTGGGTGTTTTGCGAGGTCGGGGACAAATCAAGTCGGGCTACCGCGAAGCTGGGCCACGACTAGCGAGAACCCGGGGCTCTGGAAACCGGGGAACGACAAGCCGATGAGGTGAAGCCGGGGATCAACAAGGCCGGGAACCAAAAGAAAGAAAAAAGGAATGAAGAAAGGAGAGGAAAAATTGAGTACCTATATATATATCAAAAACTGATGGGCCTGAGGGCAAAGTCCTAGCCCAAAAGGTCCAAGAGTTCTGCATTTCATCCTCATTTGATGAGAACAACATCCAAGGTCTGCATGGATCACACACCCTAATCGAGGCGTTAAATGTGATTCGTGAATTTTAATATTATCTTGATGAATTTTCAAATGTTGATGGTCCCTCGAGATCAGATTCGGGTTTTCGAAATTCGGGAATTGAAAAGCTTCGATCCTGAAATTTCTTCAAGATCGGATCAAGGGGTAAATCTTGATATCAAAATTAGCATACGACTCAAAACAAGCCCCACCACTATTAAACCATTGCCCATGAGGAAAGTCCAGACGGCACATAATGAATGACTATGTCATCTGCCTCCTAAAAAGATGACAAATGTTAACCATGTAGGGACCAACGGTATCCTATGAATATCCTCACAAAATGTAATTTCTTTGGATCCAACTCTGCAGTCATTAGTGGGATATTTACTCTTTACTGACTCAAGTATCGGAGTCGATCCTCGAGAAAACCCTTCTTCGGACACAACTAACTGGTGTGTTGTTTTTTGGTGTGATTGTAGATCAAGAGTCCGGATCGGAATCCAACAACAAAAGCACCACCAGGTAGATACCTGGGCTCACAGATCCAGACCCCCTATCCATTTTCACACGAACAATATCCCTTATTAGAAGTTTCTAACAGTCACGTGATACTATTCACTTATCATAATAAGACATAAGAAATCTTATCAAAATTTTCAGATCATCAGAGTTTCTATCCAAAATAAACAATAAGCGAATCTCATACAGGATTAAGATCAATAGTGGCTCAAAGGATGCGATCTATTCTTTGTAATTGTGTCAAATGATCACCCAAAGAAGAATACTTTAAGGAGTTCAATGTGCTGGTTTTTGATGCTTGAGAACATAAAATGCTATCTGAGTTTATTGAGTCTTTTATAATTTTGGGTCTTTTTATAAATAAAATTATCAAATTAGGTTCACAAACAAATTAATTATCAAAATGGGTCAGTTTTTAAAATGTAGTGAGAGAAGGCGTCCCGCGTCATTCCCAAAAGAAAGCGCTGGGCGCCTTTGCCTGAATTAAAGGAGCAGGGCAGACCCCAAAGGCGCAGGACGCCTTCGTTTGATTAGGAAAATAATCCCACACCCCACACCCACACCCATTAAAAACATTATAATTCAGTCAAAACACTTTAAACATTATTATTATGTCAAAAATATGACTCCATAAATTATCATATTTGTTATGATTGATTCATTCAAAAAATATAACTCCGTAAAAAATAATGATTGATCAATTGTTATGGTTATATTTATATAACTTGAAAAATTTTAAAATGATATATGGATGATATGATATTGTAATTACAAAAAAACAAGATCATATATTTTTTATTAATTACAAATATCTTGAATATATGGATAGTTTTTCCAAACTAATTAAAGTAATTCATATCCACGAACTAAGAATATTGGATTTGTTCCGTCTTCCATGTGCTGCTGAAGAATTTCTCCAGCACCTCATCTGTCCTAATCTTTTGATATTTTTCAACGATTTGTAATGCTATTTTTGTAGACGTAGGAGATCACCGGATTTGAACATGTAGTTTTCCACGCTGCAGGATCGTTCTCGAGGAAAGGGATGCAATTTTTTATGAATTGAAGAGAGTCATTGTAATATCCCAAAATTTTGATATTAAATATATTATAAAATATAAAGCTATTTAAACGTACGAATAATGGAACGAATACGTAACGTTAAATATATCGTTATAACGGCGTAATGTATATGTTAACAAACGTACGTATTAAACGAACGTACGTGCGATGTTATAACGTAACGTTATAATATTATAATACACGTATTTGCGCTAATAAAATACGGTCCAGGAAATATTCGAAATTCACAACAAAACAAATGTCATCAGATGAAAGATAATTTTGCCTATTTACATGCATATTTTTCGATACGATAATAGAACGAAATATGGATGAAAATAGACTGACAAAAACAAAACGAGAGAGCGAATTCGTAATATTCAACTCCCTCCTTTTTCCCTCCCACCAAATCCCTTCCCTGCACAAATTCACGGCCGACACAACCCATGCCTCGCCGCCCACCTTCGCCCACAATCCACGCCTCGCCGCCCACCTTCAATCACGCTCCATCACCTCTTCCTGCGCATCATAATCCTTCACTCCTCACTGTAAACACACACAACCTCACACGCTCCTCTCCTTCCCTTACGTCTTCACCATCAACACACCGCCATCAAACCACTGCTATCATCCGAGCACTATCATCATCAAGCAGCAACAGGGAATGCAAGGGCGAACGGCGACGTTTCCAGGGTGATTGCAGCAGCGGTGACGAGCAAGAAGAAGGAGGACGAAGTTCATGGCGAGAAAACGAGCATTTAAGGTAATCTAACCCGTACGAGACGTTTACTTTTGTTCATGAGCTAGATTCTGTTCATGCGTGTTTGAGACCTTGTTTGTGCTATAATATGATCGTTTTAGTCATGTTTCGTGCATTTTCGGATGAAGGAATGATGAAATGCAAAAGTGTTCGACGAAATGCCAACGTTCCTGTAAAACCAGCACTGTTGCGCCCGTGACGGCATGGTCGCGCCCGTGACTGACCTAGGCCACGGCAGCGACGGGGCTTTGACCCAGGCGTTGCGCTCCTTGGACCCCCGCCCGCTCACTAGGGAGCGGGACCCCGTCCTTGGTGAGGGTAGTGCACATTCGTCGTGAAGAATTAACCCAAATGCGTGTATGTGATACTTGAACCTTGCGTATAGAAATGGACATTTATTAAACACGTATGAACAACGCTAGGTGAAAAATCATCATACCACAAGCCTAATAGAGCATTTAAACGAATTTGGGATTTACCCTGTGGAACATACAAATAAACGGGATGCAAACCAACGATGAACATTGTGGATGATTTATGAACTATCAAGTCTTCTGCCTTGTTTTCTTGAAAGTGTTTTGGAGATCGAGCTCCGCACTGCCATCATCTCCCTTTGCTCAAACTATCGTGAGGAAGGTCGAATGTGATGTCCCTTCTTGAAAATCTTTATCGAATGTCAAGTGAAAGTCATCAAGACTAAACTCTAGCCAATTTTCTTGAGTTATCGTCACGGGTGAACTGAACTAGCTAGGGAGCGTTGGGCAGGCCCCATCCTCTTAGCATGCATGCAGCGGCTTTAAATGCCGGACGTGGCGCGGCTACCGATTACTCTTTGTAGGGAGGCCTAAATCTATCCCAAAGCGAATAGAGCCCATTGAAAGCGCACTTTAACCACTAAAGTGTAAGACGGTGTACAATCTCGACACGTACGCATCGAATCGACGGATTCTTATAGCCCAATTGACAATTGACAAGTCTTGAATTTAGAGTCTGTCTTTTGAAAACTCTCGAGTCATGGGCCCATACCGACAAAAACCAAGCATAAGAAACGTGAAATCGTACAAATACTTATACGCAGTATGGCATATCTATTTTCTTAAAAAGTACAAATATTTTACTGGTACTCATCAATTCGCCATAGTCGGGGGAGTACCCTACAAATGTGAGACATATGCTCTAGATTACTGAGTTTCATACTCACGGGTTATGTATTCTGTTTGCAGATGAGATACCAGATGACCAGTGAGGATGTTAGCCGCCTTATGTATTTCGAAAAATAATATGATGAAACCTGTAGACATTTTGGATATGTAATAAATGTCAAGTACTAATCATGTCGTCAAACTATGTAACTAAATACTTTCCGTACTTATGATGTAACATGACTTGTAATAGCTGAGCAGGTTGAATTAAAGTATCACAGGTATTTTCCTTGACTCTCGGTACCTCTAGACCCGTTTGGTTTAGTTAGTCTTGTCATGAACCGGGTTCGTGATGGCATAACGCCACGTGTCCTAGCAGTAGAGCTCGGGGCGTTACAGTCATATACACTAACTGTTAGAAAAGTTAGTTTACCATCATAAAAAGATCAATCAGGTGTTGTATCTCTCGGTGCCGTGCTTTGGTCTCCTCCATAGTATAGATGAATAATGATTTTATCTGAACTTGTACTTGAGCTTGAAGCTTCGTTGTTGGCTGTGAGACTCATCGCCTGATGTCGATCACGTACATTTGTATGATCATGTAACGCCAAGTTGAATATTGATCATCAGTAATCTCATACGGTTTAAAGCCTCCAGCTCCAATTCGTGGACGGCATGCGTCGGCAATTTGTCTTCCGAATCTTGATGCTCAGTACATTTCTTCCCTCTTGTAATTGCCCTGGGTTGCATAAAGTTCGGTCGGTTGACCCATTGAATAACAGTAACGAAGAAGACAAAACCAATTTTTTTTAGAATCGATCTGTATGTAGTTCGGACCGAGAGAATTCTCGCTCGCGTACATGATTTTCATTTTGGAGTTCACTTTGAACGCGTCGTCCTCCGCTTGAATCCTGACCACCAATTGGACGTAAGAGTCCTTTAGTAAACGCATCTCAAATATTCTTAACTGTCCACCGAACCAAGAGATTTCTCCCATGGTCAGATCGGACAACCAACTCCCTCCGATGTGTAGTTTAATCTCTATCTTGATGAAACCCATATTCCTGAAAAATTACAAACAGAATGGAAACGATAAATAAAACCATTAACAAACGTAGAAATGATGTATGCAACGATAACACATCAGACATAATAGTTGGAGTCTCCTAATACATATAACATCGAATTGCATATTACAAAGTGAAAGATAAATATAGATTTCATTTATAAGTGTTAATCTTGTGTCTTTTTTCCTGATCAGATATTTTTTTAAAATGTTGGTTAGACAAACAAACAGATCTTGTAGCTATGATACATTGATGATTGTTTTTGGGAATGATCGATAAAAAAAGAGTAGAATATAACTAAAACAACACGATACTGGTTTACATGATCGATGAATAGAACCATACATACACGTAATACACGATCGATAAATAAAATCGTAAACTATCTGGAAAAAAAACTGGTTTACATGATCGATGAATAGAATGAAAACTATACGTCAAACAAACTGTTGTGAATGATGGATAATACATAAGTCATAATCCGTGACATCAAAATCCGACACTACGTAGTAAATGATAAATCATAGTCATAATGAAACTGTAAAATCCGAACTACATCGTCATAATTAAACTGTAAAATTCGAACTACATAATACATAAGTAGGAAAACCAGAGAACTCATCTATACATAATACATAAGTAGAAAATCCAGAGAACTCGTCTATACAGAATACATAAATAGAGAATAAATCAGTCTCGTCCTCGTCGGCCTCCCCTGACCCTAACTCTTGCTGTCCTTAGGACGTCTACATAGGTAGATGGAGTGAACCTAGCCGGTGGTGCACGATGCCTCGGTTGTAAATCATCTAAATGACCAGCATCGTCAGGATCTACAGCATCATCGTCCCCGTCTGGACCTGCAGCCTCAGCGTCAGCCTCGTCATGGTGATGAGTAGCTCCTCCATGATAATGTTGGTCATGAATAGATGGATCGACATGGCCCTGCTCGTAGTCTGTGCGCTGGGCAGGCTCAATCGTCTAACGATCCAACCTTTTCATCAAAATCCTGCTCAAGTCCATCCTCCGATGCGCTGTCTCTCAAACGCTGGAATAGATCTCGTAGCTCACGAGACTCTCTCATGTGCGATGATCCTCCACGGATAAGAGCAGGAACAGTACTAGCAGCATGGAATAGGCCTATGATGACACCTTGCGACAAATCCCGGGAGGACCTATGCGCTGTCGTGTGATTTGATGATACCATAGAAGGTAGCTTGGGGCAGTGGAAGGACCGGCCTGGTCTGGTGACGACATAGCACAAAATGACGTTCTGCGTCATTCCAACGATTGACGTGTGCCTAATGATGACGGAGCCAATCAAAATCTGCATCTCGCCCACGCCTGGTGAGGTCATGTAACTCATCATGCATGTTGTGTCCCGGTGGACACCTGTGCGACGAATCCTGGGAGGACCTATGCGCTGTCTTATGATTTGATGATACCATAGAAGGTAGCCTGGGGTAGTGGAAGGACCGACCTCGGTCTGGTGACGACATAGCACAAAATGATGTTCTGCGTCATTCCAACGATCAACGTGTGCCTGATGTTGATGGAGCCAATCAAAATCTCCACCTCGCCCACGCCTGGTGAGGTCATGTAACTCATCATGCATGCTATGTCCCGGTGGGATCGTCTGGATCCGATGAAACTGTCGTGTCGTACGAAATGGCACGTAGTACTCCACTATAGCAAAGTGGATGAGAGGAACATAAGAGAACCAAATGACTCTGTCTCTCTCATCCACAAAATCTTCTGGTAAGTCATCCAATCTATCCTCGATATATGGCTCTCAAATGAACTCGATTGCTGGATACTGATCCAACAACGAGCGATAATGACAAACACTGGAGCTGCTGTCTCTCATAAGGTGCTTGCCCTTAACGGCGGACCACCTTTACATGAAAAAAAAAAAATTTGTTTTGATTATAAAAATCATAACAGTAAAGAAAATTACATTTCTTTTGAAAATGACATTAAGTAGTTACATGTAAGCTAGAGGAAAAGTCATAACAAGAGATGGTGGATCCACAATCTTCCTCGGTCTCACCATCGGGATCCTCTCCCAAGCCCAAAGCTGTAGTAGAATAGCGCAGTCACCGAACCTCGGCCTGGCGTGGCCATCCTCGGATCTGGTCGTCTCAGAACAACGACAGAGGATCCTATATAAAAAGGATAGAATGGCGGAACCCCAAGAATAGCTGGAGATGTCACTCCAGCGATCAATCACATGAAGCCACATGAGCGGCACCTCCTCTCCGGTGCCATCTGGGAAGAGCTAAGAGCCTATCAAATGTAAAATATAAGCTCTGGCGTATCTAGTAACTGTCAGCTCGTCCGCATCGGCCAGTAGCTCTCTAAAGTGAGTGCGAAGTCAAGCAATAGTACAGTATGACCTCCGACGTCTACTCGGAGTCTGTCCAAGAAGCTGACCGCACAAGGCGTAATAGTCGCCTCCAGTGGAAACGATGATCGGTGTCCCATAACTACGAAAACCAAGAAGTAACGCTACATCCTCTAGCGTCACGGTGGCCTCCCCAGATCGAAGATGGAACGTGTACGCCTCACGTCTCCACCTCTCCACCAATGCTGTAATCAGACAATGATCGATGGGAATGTCCACTATCCTGTGAAACCATCGAAACCCTACTCCGGCTGTCGCAAGCCAGTCTAATACCCTCTCATGTGGATCCCATAAATGATGCCGTGTGATCAAAAAACTATCCGGCACTTAAAATATAAATAATAAAAGGAATACATATACATACATACATACATATATATATATTAATAAGTTATACAGAACCTCTATATCCATCAAAGTGAAGAGAGTAAGATCTCAACCTCGCCTCTTCATATGACCTCTGATCTGATCTGTGCTGCGCCTGACGAGTCGGAACGGTACCGACTAACGGACCCGGCACGTGTACATCGTCAATAATCTCGCCCTCCACCTCCGGGGGCGGTGGAGCACTACTGGTGTTGCCTCTTAAGGAATGACCCTTTTGTAATCTCATTCGGGGTGGCATCTAAAGTAATCATCACATGGCAAGGACAAATATAATGATATGAAGAAGTTATATAATTTTATTACGGATTATGATCTGAAGAACTTAATACATGGATCAATATTCGACACAGAAATGATACAGATGAATCTAAAACAAACGATGGAACAATCTCGCCATCGGTCAGTGACGAGCGTTGGTCGGCCTCGAACTTCCTTCTCCAACGTTGCTAGACGGCCTTACTCGAAAAGGGCCAAGCACGCCTTCAACAGGTGGAGAAATAGGTGGCGGTTGAACAGGAGCTTCTTCGTTTGGACGGTTTTGACGGTTATGACCAGGTTGCCGGCAGTTTCTGCACCTAGGCATTGAAGAACTAGAACTACCGACTCTGTTGGGACAATCCCGTGCGTTATGCCCAACTTGCTTACACTGATGACAGCGGAAGTCCCTCCGGACACGTCGAATATTCATCTCATTCTGGATACGATGTGTTCTCGGTCTGTCCCTGTTCCTCTTCTTTTCTAACCGAGGCATGATGATGGGACCTTCGTAGGGTGGCCAGGCTCTAGGATCACAAACAACCCTGAACTGCGGTGTCCAAGTGCTGATATGAGTGGTCATCCTGTAGCATCCATCGATGTATGGAATTGGATCTACATAAAACTACACACAACACTTCATGCCGTGGCTACAAAGATAGTGATACAGTTGCCATTTCCCACAAGTGCATGTGCGTTCCAAGAAGTTGACTTCGTGAATGTGTTTGCCTTTGGTGCTTGGTTTGTTCCACAAACGACCGGTCTTCACCTCGAAACGCTCAGGATCGTGATGGAACATAGTGGCGACATGGCTGTGCGCCTTGTTCTTCTTACTCCGAAAATGATGCATAATTAAAGGGCTCACCACCAATCCCTCAGCGATCTCTGCCTCAGACTTCATCCTTCGATCCGTGAAATAGAAATTGCACCGGTAGAATGTGAACTGCACCAGTGCAGTAATAAGGACAGACCAACAATACTTGAACACAAAATTGAAAATCTCTGATTGGTTGGTCGTCATGATACCGTATCTCTTCCCCCCGTCATGAGCCAACGACCATTTCTCACATGCGTTAACTATTCACTCGTATGCCCTTTGACTCTCCTGTTGGATCTTGTTCATCTCGGCTTCCCATTTTGTGATCGATCGTTCGTAACAGAGCGTCTTCAGCCGGTTTTCCCAGGCTTTCGAACTCATGTGCTTGTCAAAATTGCTGGCAAAGTGACGAGTACATACACGATGGCATGCATTGGGTTCTGACCAACGCTTAGACTCGCGCATCACCCTCAAAATATCAGCATGGCAATCAGAAATGATACAAATGCCTGCTCTGTCGCCCACCACCTGTACAATGATAATATTGAAATGATTAAGAGTTGCATGTATTCCTTATCAATTAAAGTTTTCAACTTAGATTCAAAAATTTGGCTAACCTGTCTCAGACCTTCCAAGAACCAAGACCATGTCTCCACCGACTCCTTCCCTTGCACCGCAAAAGCGATAGGAAAGAGGTGATTATTAACATCATACCCCACTGCAATGTACATGGTACCGTGGTACTACTCATTGAGGAAAGTAGCATCAACGCTGATCACGGGACGACAATGCTTCCAACCTTCGATTGAGGGTTTGAAAGCCCCAAAAACAGCAGTGAACCACACATGATTGGGAATATTCATCGGCGTACAACGTAGACTACCACCGAACCAGGGCTGGCTAGCTTCACGGCATCCAAAAACTTAGGAAGCATCGCAAATGACTTATCCCAATCACCTAAAAGATCTGCAATAGATTTCTGTTTGGCAAGCCATGCTTTCTTATAACTGATCCTACGATGGCAATTCCTCTCTATCATCGTTCGGATGACCTGGACTTTTAATGAGATATCCACGGCCACGACATGCTGAATATGATCCGCAACGAATTGCGACGAGAGCTGCGTGTGATCATCCCAAAAATTCTATGTGTTGCAAGTATAAGCCCCGGTAATTTTGTTGATCCTCCATCTGTTGCTACCTTTTGACTTAATGGCTCTGAGACGCCATTTGCAGCTACTGGCTCATCTTTCTTCCACTGTTTGCACCTCAAATCAATTATCGCTCTCTTTGATGCCAACACACGGTATTCAACCCCATGACGGATGGCCGAATCTGCTACATGGTGTAAGCAATTCTTCTTAGAATTGAACTCCATGCCAACCCTGAGGTCGGACTGAGACAGGGAAATAATCGGTTCGTCACGATCGTTCACTACTTCTGGTATCCAGCTCACATCGGTGTACATTGAAACAGGATGACTCCATCTTGAGGTCGGAGCAGCAATAACATTATGCTCACTAACGTGAACGACATCATCAGCATCATCCTCACCCTCTTCGGCTTGCATATGATCCTCACCATCATTGACATCCTCACTGTCAAAACTCGTAGGCTCATCGACATTTTCATCGTCCGTTGCTTCGTCATCTCCCTGGAAATCAGCCTCGTCTTCGCTGTCCACGTCATCGTTAAAGCTTGTTAAACACTCGTTCCCACTGTATTGCATCCAAGCAGTCGCTTCCGATGCTACACGAGCAGGGACGATGGACAGATCAATAGCAAGATCGTCATCGTCCTCATCGTCAGTTGCTTCCACGGCCATACATGGCTGAGAATGTGTTGGAACAGATTGATGAGAATGTACTGGAAAAGCTGAATGTGCCCAAATGTGGGGAACATTACGCTTCACGTACCACATCGCATAACAACATTACGCGTTCAGAAGTATGTCGAATGATGTTTGCAAAAACACATCATCCTTCAGCTGGAACATGTGTGACGTGCCCGGACTTTGAGGCAGTTTAGCCCAGATTTTGATTTGGGACGATTCCCAACCCACACCAGCATTCTCACAGATGTCCATTGTATAATCTATCAATCCCCAGCCAGGTGTGAAGTTCAGAAGGATTTTTGGTTCTTCCAGGAACTGATAGTCGTCGTTGATTTTCGTACATCGTGTATCCCAGTAACAAAAAATTGGGAATTGTTGGATGTCATACCTATATCATTTTCAAACCATTTTCACATCATTTTCTAATTATTATGAAGTAACTATTACTTTTGACAATGTTATACATTTGACCTGCACAACTTCGTAATATTTAATACACATCTATACAAACTAAGTACAAACTATTATTTTGTTAATACATTGTGACGGAATTGATACCAACTAATATCCGTATCATTTTCAAATTTGAATATTCATAATTGATACCAGTCCTAATGTTTTCTGAATTACTAAGTACAAATTACTATTTTGTTCATACATTGTGAGGGAATTGATACCAACTAATATCCGTATCATTTTCAAATTTGAATATTCAGAATTGATATCAACTATTATTTTAATCATAGTTACATAATCAAATCACAGACAAATAATAATATGTAGGTAACATCGCAGCGCAAACATATACCACACAATGTGAGGAAACTAAACAATTTTGTCCAAATCATCTACTTTCCTAACTTTCTACAAATAACTTAATTTCCTAAGCACATCATTACATATTTCCTGAGCACATCCTAACTTAATTATTTTTCTAATATAATTACATCCCAATCACATTATTTTCTAAGTTAATTACTTTCAAAGTACTTCGTTTCTGTAAAGTCCTAGAAAATTACGATCAAATAAATATAAAAATTCTGACCAAATAATAGTTCGAAAATTAATAAACGTAACGAAAATGTGCGTTTTCTCTTTTGTAATAAATTAAAAGTAAGAAACTTCGTTTCAAAGTTTTGAGACGTAACGTGACGCTCATAACTTTAAAACTTGTAACGAAGTTGGGTTAAATTTTTTATCGCGAAAAAATTTGAAAAATTATATGCTACTTAATAACATGATTTTTCGAACGTGGTGGTAAAGTTTGAGCGAAGACCGTGAAAGATGTGGGATTAACTAGTCCTGCGATTAAACGGAACGGGGATATTTTTTTTTAAAACAACCCACTAAACTCCTTTCCCTCCTTTTCTCCCCACCACTTCTCCTACCACCTCTACTCCTCTTTCCCTGATCTAGCCACCATGCACCATACCAACTCCACCCAAAGATCTCCACTATACTAACTAATCCCACTTTCATGTAAATCCTCTTCTTCTTATGCTTTCCTCCCTTCCCTTGCCATAACTCTTTTTAAACCAACAACCGGGGCTGTGGAGTAGCTTGGCAAGAAGGGAAAAATCAGCTTGGATAGCGAGGAAAACACGAGAGGAAGAAGGAAGGAAGCGGCACAAGTACGTTCCGTT
>JAOVYX010014023.1:0-32039 GCA_035668315.1 Drosera spatulata
GAAAGGAGAAACTCTGAAAAAAAAAAAAAGAAATATGATAATAATAGAATAATGAGATATGTTTTCTTTAATTTTTATAGAGGTTTATTTTTTCTTTAATAGAGTTTAATTTTTTTAAATACTTTTAAATGTTTTTTCTTTTTAATTGAAAAGAGCTTGTACAGCCCATGACTGTACCATCGGTACAGCCGGTGATCCAAATTCCTTTTTTCCTCTTCATCTTCTCTCATGTCTCTGTTCATCGTATTTCCTAAATTTTTTAATTATTTTAATTAAATTTTATTATATGGGTTCACTACATACCGATGCCGCATATTCAGGATGGACTATATGGACAACGTCGGCCCGGCCCAAATGAAGTTGAAATAGGAGAGAATAATGCTCATGAACTACAACGATATAACACATTGGGCTCAAACTGGCCCATCAAATTCAACCATCACTCCTTGAAGACTCTCCTCTAAGGCCCAGCTGAGTCCACTAAACTAAGTGGACAAAGGCTAGTAGAAATGCTGGGTGCGCAGATGGGCTCAGCCCACGAATCACAACATCGTCCCTGCCCCAGCAGCTGGAGAATGTATATATATATATATATCACATTAACATGATACTCTTCGTTGTTACGTATCCATAGCGACATTTCACTTCCGTAAATTTTAATGTACTATATTAGTTTGTTTTCACATAAAAAAGTTAAAATAGTTGAACGACATGTATTTTAAGATCTATGCATAATTTATCAAGTTGTATCATGGGCTTATTTGAACACAGACTGCCACACCTAATTAAATGCCTTGGTCAAAGCAAGATGCTAATGAAAGGGAATGTTCATAAACTAAGTACAGTTTTCATTAAATTCACATAATAATATCACCGGAATTCAGATGTTAACGAGTATTTAAACAAGAAAAAGTGACTTAGCCTAGTCAGTGGACTGCAGTCCAATAGTGACCCAACAGTCTAATTACATGGTGTTACATTTATTGTTCTACCAATTTTAGTTGCAATCTGTTCTCCTCATATTTCACATTTACAAACTAAATAAAATTAAAAAACAGAAGGCATGATGGGCATTGGCAGAAGGTGCTTGAGATCTCCATGTGAATCAACTGCTCTCTTATGGCCATGCAGTATACTGTGTATACATGCAACAGCCTGTTTGCTCTCAATTGTCTCTTTTTATTTTTTCACTCCAATATTTTCCACTCTAAATATGGTTGTATTTTTTCATGGACGGAGGATTACTACAGAAGTTATGAATTATAATAAGGAAACAGAGGAACAACATATGATTGGTATTCGTCAGGTTTCGTCCAAAAATTTTCATTTAATAATAAATAATTCTTTTAATGAAACATATGATTCGGAATTTGACACTTCAAACCAAAGGTAGACGTGTTACGATACACGTGACCTCTATACTTGATCATAAATCATATTTCTATGCCAACCTCCAAGTTCAAAAGGGGATAGTGACGCAATCATGATCATCAAACAAGGAAAACAATAACACATAGTTGACCACATGTGGGGAAAAAAAAAAAAACTGACTTGGAGTTAATACAGTTAGAATAAATATTCGACACAGAGCTAGGAAGACACAATGAATGTGAACCCCTGAAATCAGCGTCAGCCTCATCATCATATAAGTATATATGGATGAGCTTTTAGCTTATATCTACCTCTTGCACTGGACTGCAGTCTCCATTTAAGTACCCAAACACTGTGCTCTTCTTTGACCAGCCAGCTGCTGACCAACAATATTTCCCTTTCATCACCCCAAAATGTTTCTCGATGTCTTGACATATTAAGATTTAAATATATTTATTGATATTAAGATTTAAATATATTTATTGATATTAAGGGTTAAGATCAACATGCAGTCATATGACATAAGATGTGCATAAAGTGATGATAAGAAATGGATCATTTAGAACGCAAGGGGTTTTAAGAAAGACGTATGTTTTCTAATTCATCCGATTTTCTGAAATTGTTGAACTCTAAAAAACAATATTATAAAAAAAATATTTTATTATTGAACCAGTCTTTTTTACATTGGAGCAATAGAGACTAAACTAATACTAGTACCAAATATATGTTGTTCAAAGCCAGGAGTGCATGTGGAATTGCGGACTGTAAAGATTCAGTACTCTACTGTACATGAATTTTGAAAAAAAAATGTACAAATTATAGTACCTCTATATAAATGTCTCCAAAAAGGAATCTTTCATCTTTTTTCACCTCTCTTCATCCCTCTTCTCCCTACTATTCTTTGCTTCTCTTGCTCTTCCTACTAAGCTTTGGTCTTCACATATATTATAACACGTATTTACAAAAAAATATAGAAAAAGTATTTAAAAGGGCGATCGATCATCAATGGCAGGCGATGAAATCATTAGCAACAATGACAACAACAACCAAGAAGGCATAAGGGAGCCGCCATGCACATCGTTTAGCAAGAAATGCAGCCATGCTGTGAAGAAGCAGAGAGCAAAGTTCTATATTCTTCGTCGCTGTATCGCGATTCTTGTATGTTGGCATGATAATGGCGAATCTTGATTACTTGAGAGATTTAATCCAATGTAAATTTTGATTCATTATCTTGATTTGAGTAACGTTGTGTGTTGTGCATGCTACTGTGAGATTGATAGACATGTAATGTTCTGTTAAGGTTTTTTTTTTTTTTTTTATAGATTTTCCAGAGCATAAGCTCATGTTTGATTTTTTTTTTCTTTTAATGGTATATGATCATTTGTGAGAACTATTTCTCATGGAGTACAATTCATGTGGTTCATTCAAAGGGGTGTGTCCCATGTTTTTTCAATTAATGATCAATTTAAGGCAATGCGAATCCCGGTTAATTAGTTCTCATTGCCATGCATATTAGTAATAATATTCCATGATTTATTGATTTTAAAAGTAGTTGCAAACTTGTGTGGACCTAAGCTTATGTTCGAAGTTCGAACTCAAAAAGTTTGTCTTATCTCACCCACTTTGATAGTTACATTCATGCATGTATATTTAATGGAGTTTGATTAATGTATATCCTGAAAGTATTCACCTTAATCAAACATCGGATGCATGGATCGGACTGAAAAGATCGGTTTCATGTCATATATAATGATGAATTATGAATGTGAAGGAAAATGAGAAAAACCAAAGCTGGTATGAGAAAACAAGATGTACGGAATTGTATCAAAATTGTTTTCTAATGCCCAAAAATGGATGTCCAACCTTTAACTTCATGGTTAGGATAATGAGCAACCAATCCCTTTTAATATAATGATGAATAAAAAGAAAAGTCCATTTCAAGAGCCATCAGTGAAATCAACTTCAAGAGAAAAAAGAGAAACTTAAAGTAAGAGTTTATGGAACTTGTGTAGTCGAGTTACATACATATATTTATAAATATATAATATAAATATAACAAATTTTTTTACATGTCTATTTTTTGTTTAATAATCATCCGAATTTTTCATTGATAGATTTTACAATGAATTAACTAACATTATAAAATAAACACATTTTTGTGACTACCAATTTCTCAGACGTCGCTAATCAACGACAATAAAACTAATGTTTGTCACAAATTTAATTTAACGACGGAAAACATTTGCCGTGGCAAATCAGCAAAATTATAATTATACGCGAAATTCGAATCAGTTTCCCGAATTCCCAAATCAGTTTCCCCACAAATCCGCCGCCGCCTGTGCTACGCTTCCGTTTGCCGCCCGCCGTCAGTGTGCCTCTCCTCGTCGCCGCCGTCCGTGTGCCTCGCCGCCTCCGTTCGCCTCTGTCGTCCCGCTGCCGTGGGTGCCCGTTGCATCTCTCGGTCGCGCCGCGCCGCCACTCGGGGAAGTACAAAATACACAACCGCCACACTTAAAAATTATAAATTTCTCAGATTTGCTAATCAGGTAGTGACTGATCTGTTTATAATATCTTGGTGAGTTTGCTAAGTTGATAATTTTGTATTCGCATCTGACATGAAAGCATGTATTGTTCCCTGATTTTATTGATGATTAACATTGCTGCAATGATATTTTGCTTAAAGAGGCACTGAGGTTCATAAATAGCTCAGTGGCCGTACTGAATGTAAGCTTGCAATCTACATCCCTGCATACCCTTTTTGTGCACTCAGTGGGAAGATTTGTGTGTTATCAGTACCAGGGGACTTATGCTATGTGATTGTTAGCATATACAGAAGGAACAATCCAAGAAGCAACGACAAAAGCAACAACAACAATGTATGCCTCAGGTATACTTTCTTTTATGCTTATTTTGTTGAGTGACGTTATTTTTTAGCTTGTCTTGCTCCCTATTTTTTACGAGTTCGGCTCAATATATATGTGCTTTCACAGATTTTCAATGCACTACTCAAGATTTTGGGAAGCACGCCAACCTCACTTGTACTGATACAGTGGTGCGCTGGGTGGTATGTACAAAAGTTTGTTGCTCTGCAACGGGGAACACTAAGTCACCATGAATTGCAGACTTTCAATTTGACAGTTCGGCTCAATGTAAGTTGAAAAAGATTACTGTTTGATTCCTCTTGATGAGATTACGTTGAAAAGGTTGTTGAAGGGATGAACCGAAGTTGTAACTGTTATTTGACAATAGGCTCATTCTGGAAAGTACTAAAACTCATCAGTGTATCTTGTAATTAGCACAACTGTTTTGCATTGTTGGAAATTGCTTGTATCGGGCATTACTAAAACTCATTATGGGATAACTGTTACTTTTATAATGAATATGGATTATTGATGTGTGCAAAACTTACAATTTGCTTATATCGAACCTCTGATGGATGCATGTGGCAGGTTAAAAGGTTTTTTTTTCCTTCCAAAATCAAGATACATAGATTGCAAAATATTCAGTCCCTAAATAGATATTGGACAACAATTGTGCAATCTCTGATGTCCTACAGTTCCGTAGCTAATTTGTTACAGCTTCGTAGCTAATTTGCGATGGAAATATGTGTCCGTCGCTAAGTACTTGGAAGTAAGCTCAGCGATCGATTTTTTGTTTATCGCTAATTTACGATGGATCTGTCGTAAAATTGTAACGGATATTTGATCTTCGGTCGCTAATTTCATTAACGACGGTCGACTTCAGTCGCAAGTCCGTCGCTAATTATTCTTTGCGACGGAATCGACTGTCGCAAATCAACTGAATTTTTGTAGTGTAACATCATTAAAAGCTTCATTATCAAACATATGAATGATTAACTAACTATATGAAAGTTTGCGACAACAATATTACACATTTTTTATTTGATCGAACTTTTCTTTGATCGATTATGACATGAATAATCATATTTAAAAAATTAATTTTTTTTATTTCATTATCTCATATTACAGTAATGTCGAGGGCTTTATATATTATCAAATATAAATCGAAATTTATAAAACATAATATAACTACTTATTCTAAAATGAATTATTTATTAATAATAGAAAAAATACAATATAATGGAGTACATCACAAAAAATACAATTGAAAGTTATATATTCACAAGTAGAAATCTAGTATAATTAAACATATAACAAGGCATGCTATTGATATTATAAAACCTACGGGTCCATCTTAAAGTCAATTGAAAATGAGAGAAGTAACCCAAACTCTATATATGTCATTATTTTGAGCTCCCAAATCCATATGGATTGTATTCTCAATATGTCCCCTCGCGCGAATGCCTCTTTTGAGTTTTGAGACACGGACATATATTTGGGTGGCATGGTGTGTTGGGCTGTTTGGCTCTAATATAATATTAAACCTAACCTCTGGGTTCCGACACAAAATCAGTTGATAATAAAAAAAAAAACCCAAAATCTATATATATCGTTATTTTGAGTTTTCAAATTACAATTTGGTTTTATTCTCAACTGATATCGATCATGTCATTGGTTTCGATGATATTATAAGCTCCTGAAGTCCATGCACGATTGAAAAGCAGAGGACACAAAGATTTCATGGGAAAGGCATTATATGACAGAGTTGCAGGAAAAAAATCCAATCTTCGAAAACATTGACAAAAGAACTCTGAATGCATCCTCGTGCGGCATCATAGTTTTTTTTTTTTTTTTTCATAAAGTTAAAAGAAGAAATCGTTTTCTCAGAAAACGAGTTTATTGTTTTAAAAAAATCGTTTTTTGTGGATACGATTTCTAACCCACAAAAATTATAAATAATTTGAAATCAGTTTTTCTTGCGTTCACCTTATATTATATTTCTTAATTAAATTGTAATTTTTTTTGTTGTTATCTAAATTTTGTATTAATTTTCATAAAAATATTTTCAAAATATAAACTGACTTGTAAACAAATCTTCTCTCTGATCAAAAGGATTCGATATCTATTCAAGTTTTAAGAATATGTGGAATTTGAATACGCCTATATGCACTTGGCCTCTTTTCGGACAGAAGTGTACAATGAAAGGTATGATTTTTTTTTTTTATTCAAATTTTGTTTATAATTTTCCAAGGCCGTAGCACAAAAGCATTACTGTGGTGTGAAAGGGAAATTTGAGGGAAGAAACAGAGTGAAAAATGATAGGGCCCAATGGGCCAGTAGTCAGCACGTGGACGCCTGACAATGTTGAATACAAAGAAAGCGTGGGCCAGTTAGCTGGTGGGCCGCTCACTGTAATTCCCGCACGCGTACCCACCGTCAAAACCCAGTTTTCCCAGCTCCTTCATGTGGTACTTTTTCCTCGTTCACGATAACGAAGAGGGAAAGAATCATCGTCGAGGTTACCGCGGAAACGGTTCAGATATTTTCGTCATGGACAGGATCTCAGACGTAAATGACATGTATCCTTGTGGTGTACCGAACCGACTATAGAACTTGAAACATACTGAGGAATTTGTTTTTTCTCATGTTTTCACGAAAAGATCTGATGTTACAGAGTCAAATAGAGTTCCCTTGAAATCGTGTCAAACTTTACCGCACATGTTTTGAAGTATTATGCAATGTTACATTCTTCAGAAGAGATTAGATCCTTATCTTACAAGTCCGCGTTGGAGAGTAACTTGAGTACATGACGTTCAAACCAGGAATGTACTAAACTCAAACCTATTGTTTCACACTAGACCCCAACATCACATGTTGGTACTACCTCGGTTAATGTTTATTGAAATGTTTTGATCCAATATAAAAATTTACGTGAGTGTTGAACTTATATAAATTTTAATAAAAAAAATATTTTTTTTGATGATAGTCGAATTTACTATAATAAAAATAATATGTATATTATAATAGATAAGATTGATTTGATATTAAAAGATTACAATTTTTTTTGATAAATGAGTATGATATTATGAGTTTGGGACCCTCTGACAATTTACTTTTATCGTACCTACTCAAAACGACAAGTATACCATGAAGCAAAAATACTAGATTTAGGAGATACGCTGCAAGGCACAAAACACACAGAGATTTTCGCAGTTCGGTTCGCCCCCACTAAGTTATGTAAACAACCAGTGCCACAAATAAACTCTTGCTACAAGTAACGCAAAACTTCGACGACATACATTTGTGCTGGAACCATATTCCGATATACTGAAGCTTGCCTAAATGACCTGGAAGCGAAACCTATACTCTTGCGACGAGTACCACAAAAATTGCGCAACGTTAAAGCCAGAAACTGGGCTTCTAGCATTTAACCACAAGCTATACATGTAACAGCAGTACAATCCCAAACCAGATGCAGAACAGTCAATGCCAATAGATCAAGAATGACAATTGAACAAAGCCAAATACTGTTTAAATAATTCGAGAGCAATTATCCGCAAAAGGTCTGAAGTCATGTAACTCAAGCACTTTAGAACAACTCAGCAGATGTTCAATTTAAGGGCGGAGATTGCCAAAAGATAAATAATTCATCTCCTTACAATAATTTAGAGACAGTGTCGTCCCCGACATAGACTCTGAAACATCTGCAGTTCAGTACGAGTGCATGATAAAGCAAGGAAGAAAACCGCGGTACTAAGCAATGACCCATCTACTGGGTATCATGAAGTAAACTGATGGTACAGGGATGCGAAATAGAACATGAGAACTAACTCTAGCTGTAAAGGTCGTCCTCGTCCGGCCCACCAGCCGAAGTTGCGAACGGGTCTGACCCCCCGCTACCGCCGGTTGTGGCAACATCGGCAAAACGGAACTCTGTGCCGATACCACGGGACTGCTGCAGGGTCTGGGCAAACGCCTGGTACTTCCTGATATCAGCGTCACTGACACTCCGACGAGCGTATTTCATCGACTCTTCGAAGTGGGCCGCCTTGATCTCAGCTACTTCATCCTCACTGTCCTCCTCCATGGCCTCCGGGTTCTCCCTTTTCCTCCTTTCCTTCTCCAGATCCTGAAAAAACAGAAGAATCCAACAAGCCGCCAGTGGGAGAAGAGTTAGTTGCTGCTTTAAAGATACAACACCACAAGTCGATCCAACTACATACGGCTTTTCTTCCAAGGTACACAGGCTCCGAAAGTTCAGATCAGGCTTGACAAAGAAGAATATGCAGATATAGAAAAACATAAGATCATGAGATGGACTTTGAATTATAAAAGCTTCGATCAGTAGTATAATCCACAAACCACCACGAGGAACAAGAACCAGAGATCCTATACTTGTGACGGTGTTCTAATGGGAAGAGCACAACACCATATAAACAGCCAGGATATTGCCTGAAATTCCAAGGAAAGCACATAGTAGTGATACTTCTTTCCTTGAAGTTATCGCGTATACTACTAATTCGGCAGGCGCTAAATAAGTAAGGATACAGATCAAGTGTTTTAAGTGCAGCGCAGATATGAGAAAATGAAGGTCAGACCATTGCAACCAGTTCCACATCACTAAAAACAAAAATCATTTTGTAGGGTTTTACCTTTAAATTGCTCATCGTTTCAATAACGCAGAAAACTGAACGGTTTGGCAATCCAGTCAATCCCATATCACATATAAACTTAGAAAGGAGCTAGATGATAAGATATAAATCAAGAACGAAACCAGAGATGCACCATTGAAATAATCAAGTCGATAGAATAGGAAGATTGCACAATTACCTTCTCGATATTCTCCCTGATAGCGTACTTGCATGCACGCTGACAAATTTCAGTAATGTCAGCACCACTGAATCCCTGAGTGTATTTGGCAAGAGCCCTAATATCGACATCCTTTGCAATAGGTGACTTCCTCAAGTTGGCCTTGAAGATCTGATAACGGGATTCTTCATCAGGCAGTGGAATATAAATTAGCTGATCAAGACGACCAGGCCTCAGGAGAGCAGGATCAATGATGTCCGGCCTGTTAGTGGCACCAATAATAAATACGGTCTTCTTGGCAGACATGCCGTCCATTTCAGTGAGGAGCTGATTCAGGACACGATCAGCAGCACCTCCAGCGTCACCCACGCTACTTCCCCTCTGGAAAGAAAAATTATGCATTTAGCAAAAAACGTGCTTCCATCCAACCAAATAAAAGAAAAACGTGGACGCTAAAGGACACTTAGTAGATTCAAAGCTGCTTCAAAGTTCATACAGAAAACACTGATTAGGAAGAGGATTACTTTCTTCTCCAGAAACTTAATTCGAGAAAACCAATCCCAAAAGACTTCAATAGCACGACCATGGTTTAAACAAATGCTACAGAAAGCTAAGTCTTCCAAATAAGATCAAGTACAAACCTGTGTTGCAATTGAATCCAGTTCATCAAAGAACAGGACACAAGGAGCTGATGCGCGAGCCTTGTCGAATATCTCACGCACATTGGCTTCGCTCTCTCCGAACCACATAGTCAACAATTCCGGACCCTTGATGCTGATGAAATTTGCCTGGCATTCATTTGCAATGGCCTTGGCCAACAAGGTTTTACCACAGCCAGGAGGCCCATAGAAAAGGACTCCCTTAGATGGTGACATCCCGAACTTCTCAAACTTTTCAGGATGTTCAACTGGGTACTGAACAGTCTGCATCAGGGGAAAGAAAATAAGTTAATAAGTATCAGGACAAAGGTTATAAAGTAAATGCAAAAAAGACGGTTGCTAAGCAAATGAAAATACCTCTTGAAGCTCCCTCTTGACGTTTTCAAGACCACCAATATCATCCCAGCTGACATTGGGCACTTCCACAACCTACCATAAATAAATCGCAGTAAGATTTTCTCTTGCAAAGGCCAAACTGAGATAAAATAAAAGAACAATAACAATACATACCGTTTCACGAAGAGCAGATGGGTTGCTTCCACCAAGAGCAGTCTGGAAATGTTCGTTCGTAACAGCCATGGAGTTGAGGATCTCTGCATCAATCGTATCATCTTCCAAATCAATCACATCCATCTTCTCTCTAATGCATTGAAGAGCAGCTTCAGTACACAGAGCGGCCAAGTCAGCACCGACATAGCCATGAGTATCCTTGGAAATTCTTTCCAGATCGACCTGTAAATCAATAACAAATGGTTCAGAATAAAGAAGTTGGGTCATATGCAGAATCAATAATAGACGTCTTGTTAAGTTCTTACATCCTCAGCAAGCTTCATGTTCTTTGTGTGGATGCGTAGAATCTCAAGTCTTCCAACTTCATCAGGGACACCAATGTCTATTTCTCTGTCAAAGCGGCCGAACCTTCTAAGAGCCGGGTCAATGCTATTCGGGCGGTTAGTAGCACCCATAACAATAACATGTGCTCGCGACTTGAGACCATCCATGAGGGTCAGAAGCTGGGAAACAATACGCCTCTCAACTTCCCCATGTGTCTTCTCTCTCTTGGGAGCAATTGAATCGATTTCATCGATGAAAATGATGGATGGAGCATTCTTTTCTGCTTCTTCAAAAGCTTTCCTGAGATTACTTTCACTCTCTCCAGCCAATTTGGACATGATCTCTGGACCATTGATGAGGAAAAAGAATGCACCGGTTTCATTAGCAACAGCTCGGGCTATCAATGTCTTTCCAGAACCAGGAGGTCCAAAAAGCAATATTCCTTTTGGAGGCTTCACTCCAATGGACTTGAATAACTGGGGATGTCGCAGTGGGAGCTCTACCAACTCACGGATTTGAGCCATCTGTTTCCTCACTCCACCTACATCATCATAGCCTACCTCATCTAATCTGTTCTCATCTTCCCTTTTCACCGGTTCACCCTCACAGTAGATCTCAGTGTCAGGGGCCACCACACAATACTCAGCTGGGTCGGTCTCAATGACCTTAAACTCTACACTTCTCATGCCGCCTCTGACAAGGAAAAGGTCACCTTTCCGCAAAGGACGGTAAGCCTCCAAGAAATATGCTGAAATTAGACAGATAATCATAAGATATCATCATAATCAACATGAAGAAAATGAGATGAATCTAAGGATGCGACCAGCAGATGATAGTCAAAAGACTTTGCAAACACTGAAGCCCTAAGGCCGCTCTAATACATGAGAAGATATGTCGAAAGTAGTAGTATGCGAGAAAATATTTGCGATCAAGTTCCAACGAAGTAGAGCACACCTGAAAAGTAAAGAGGAAAGGAAAAACAACCACTATAGTCGCAATGTCCTTAACGTTATCTAACAATTGTGCATCCGAATAAGCACAACCAGCTAACAGTGACTTCATAAAAGTATAACTAAAGTTAAGTCTCTAAAAAGTGGCATAATATATGCCATAAATCTATGCTTAATGTCAAGTGCCAATACTAGGTTCCCACTTGTTAATCACTTGCCTAGCTAGCTAGAGATTGAAAGTAGGCAGGATAATTAACAGAAAATTTGTTGCACGCTCTCTGATCTATCAACTCACGTAATGAAGTGAAAATTTAGCCATCAATTCACGAATCTACATAGACAAGGAAAAGAAATTACAAAATCAAAATCATTCAAAGAGAAACAAAATGAAAGTGTCCCTAACAATTTGAATGAGAAAATCTTACGTTTCAAATACGCATCAAAGAGATTTCCAGTGACCCCCTCAATTGTGTCATCGATAGGAAGGATGTGCACACGCTTTCCATACTTGACATCAGGGCATTGATGCACAGAGATCACATCACCAAGTCTAACTCTAAGATTTGATCTTACAACCTTATTCAACCTAATCTTAGGTTCGTCACAAGTGTCATCAGCAAGTGCAATGCAAATAGTGTCCTTTCGCTTCTTTCCCTGAAAAGTCACAAATAATCAAAATAATTAAACAAACAAGTCGCAACATCATCAAATGACAGAAACCAGGTAAAGCAGCACCACTGATTTCACAACAGGAACCAAGGATGCAAGAAAGAACCACCTGACAAAACCATAGAAACTAAGAGCAAGACCAATGCTTTGTGCTATTTTGACATAGGCATAGCCATATTTGAGTGATGAATAGTGTTGAATTGTTATAATTTACCAATGTCACTCCAATGGTGATAAGCTATAATTTAGCATTGTCATTCGATGAACGGTGAGGAAAGCGCCACATGTTTTCTTTTAAATTTGTGTTTTCTTTTATGTTGGATTTATCTCTCAAATACTAGTGTGTAAAAAATAGCCATAGCCATTCTTGATGCCAAATATGACAAGCAATTTGGCAAAGCCAAAATTTAGCAATGGAAAAGCAACCCCATTGGACTTGATTAAAATCAGATCATAGCTATAATTTAGCTATGGCAATGCATTTAGCTATCCCCTTAGACTTTCTCTAATGAACTTCAATCACACCAACATGCGTATAAAAAAATAATTATTAGAGTAAAGTTCTCCTGTAACAAAGGTGAGAGATCCAGTTCACCAAAATATAGAAAAGAACACTGAATCAATGCAAAACCAATACACTTTTCCATGAAGCCACAGAACCAAACTTTTAATTTGTCTCACATAGCCTGGAAACCTGAAATTCACCATCAAAATCAACATATAAACAATAGATAAATCGCTAATCAGGTATTTCACTTCCAACACATTGCTAAAATCTAACAGATTTCGGTACAAAAAAGGAAACATGACTGAGGAAAGGTTAGAATATATAAAAACAACGAATTGCAAGTCAAGTTGCTCTCTCAATGAAACGCATTTCATCTCATGGACCCAAGATAATAGAAAATAAAACTAGTATTTACACACGAACACCTTGGATTGTCTACATGCCTCAAACTGAGCCAGTGTAAACCACACAACACCAATAAACATGCTATCGATACTCAGTTCAGAATAAAGTTGCTATCTTTATACAATTAAGATACACGATCCCCTATCCAACTCATCAGCAACACATGAATTTTAACTCGACAACCAACCAACCACAATCCCGATTTCTCATCACCCCACACGCAATCCCCAAATCATAAAAACATTAACTAAACCAACTAATCACAACGATCGCATCCCATCAAGTGCACCACAACACCAACTTTAAATCATCAAAACCCTAACCCAATCGACTCAATCACACAGATCAATACCCAAACCCTAGCACAACCCCCACCGACACTCCCCAAACTCCTCCAAAACCCAACCAAACCACTTTCAATATTATACCTTCAAGAGCACAGTATCTCCACGGAAAATCTGGAGCTTCTCCATGGTCTCAGGGTGCATCGAGACGACCGAATTGTCATCGTTGATCGCCTCGTCAACCACCAGCCGATTCGCCGCCTTCTTCCTCTCCAGTATCGCCGTACTGAAATCCCTCTTCGTCCCCTTCCTACAATTCACACCATCGCACAATCACACACTCAATCAAACACCAAATCAATCAATCAAACACCAAATCAATCAAATCGAAAGACTCAATCGATCAATTAGATCGGAATTGAGTCGAATTAGGGGAAGATGAGGGATTCTAGGGTTTACGATTCGGAGGATTCGCCGGCGCCGGAGCTCATCGTCGATGATTTTGATTTTGATTTGAGAGAAAAATTGGGGATCGAGTTTGGTGAAGAGAGAGAAAATGGCGTGGGTGATTGTGGGGATTTATACAGGCGTGGGCCGTATTTGATTTGGTCCAAGTATTGGGCTTTATTGGGTTCGTTTCGTGTTTCCAAAGATATGATAATATTCTAGTATTATCTCGAATAATGTAATGTTGTCGATGTTGATAGTATATCGATGGAATATGATGGAATTCTGATTTTTGTATGTTTGATAAGAGAATTCGTTTATCTTATGTATCAAGTTTAAATCTCTTCAGTTTAAGTTTGAAACGGAATTCTGAATTTATCTTAGAAATAAGAATATGTATCGTATTTTCTCTACCCAAAACAAAAATATTTATTATATCTTAACTTAAGATTTTAACCGTTATTTAACAATGGTTCGATGAGTTTAAGGTTTGCTAAACTTGTTCACATAACATAGGGCCTTATGAATTGTTGACAAATGACAATATATCTTATCATTTAGAGAGATTATTTTGTGGTATCAATAGTACTTATCTTCGAAACAACTCTTCTTTATTTTCTTTTAAATAGGGATTTAAATGTCAGAAAATTAATCTTTGAAGTCTCTATGATGCTCACTTCTAATTTAGAAATATTGATCATCTATCTGCCAAATCTTGGAGACACTATAACAAACTAGAACGTTATCAACAAATTAAATCCGTCGGAAAGTGTTTCCCATGACTTTCTGACGGCTCAAGTATCCTCGCAAAAATACTTGTTGAAAAATACCTTTTTCGACGGCTTTATTGATATCGTTAGAAAATTTCCGACGGTATGAAAAAGTCGTCGGAAATTTTTTACTGATGGCAGGTGGCAAACCGTTGGAAACTTTGCGACAACAAGCGAAAAATACGTCGAAAACTTTACGTCGACAGTAGGAAAGCCGCCGGAAATTTTGCGACTGAAGATGACCCGTCGGAAACATCAAAATTGGATATTTTTTTTTCCGACGGCCTTGATTAGCCGTCGGAAATGATGTTTTACAGAAGCTTAACAGAGCTGTTCATGCCTCAATTTTGTATACAAAATCAAACTGTAATATCTCAAAAAAATTTCGACTTAAAAATATATAATGGTTATAAAAATATACGTAGGATACGTATACATTGAACGTGCAAATAAAATTTATAGACAATGGACGTTACATCGTTAAAATTATTGTGCGTTTGAGATACAAATTTAAGCTTGAAAATTTGAGATAATTGAACGAAACATGATTATGAAATATTTGGGATAATTAAATCGACAACGAATAATTATCAAAAGACAAATTATATGAAACACGCATAAATACAGTCTGTGAGACGTTTTGAGGGGTGGATTAATCACACCCCTCACCAAACCTCCCCACTCATTCTTTCCTTTCTCCTTTCTTCCCCACATTTCACCCAATACCATCATCTTCACCAAACACCAAACCTCACCTAACCACACCAAACCCACCACCGCGTCGCATTCGTCCGGCCACCATCGGCTTTCGATAGTCACAACGACCCCCAACGGGCTGTGAGTGGGCCAAGGACTGGAGCCCAGCAGCGGGCCCAATGGCCTGGACAACGGCTCAGCATCGGCTTGGTAGGCCCAGCCCAGCAGACCCATTATCAGCCTGACGCGGACCGACAAAACCCCGACACCAGCTGGACAACGTCCGATGTTGGCCCGGCAGCGACCCGATAGGCCCGGTGCGACCCGTCGCTTCGTTTGTTCGTTCTCGTCGCTTCGTCTCGTGTGATGTTTTGAATTACACACCGAGAAGATAACCACCACTAAACCTTCCTTGAATGCCTGTGAAGTGTATGTTTGAATGCAGGTTTATGATGGGTGGTTGTTGATGTGATACCGCAGGGTTGGCGAGGATGTGATTTTGTGTGTGTGTGATGTGAATTGTTAATGATTGATGGTCGTGATGGATGGGATGTGCGTGTTGGGATTGAAGGAAGGGATGTGGAGATGCCGATGGGGCATTGATGTGTTTGTGATTGGTTAGATCGTCGGGATGACGAGGTTGTCGGATTGGGTTCATGTTTATAAACGAGTTTGGGAATGAAAATGACTATAAAGGAGCTTTAGGGATTTGCTTGTGTTGGGTTGAATTGGTTTTGAAGTGCTTGTGTTTGGTTAGTTCGTTGGGATGACGGTGCTTTTGGGTTAAGGTTTATGTTCTTGAAGGGACTTGGGCATGAAAATGTTTTAAGGGTTATGTTCATGAGGTAGATTGGGTATTAGAAACGATTATAAAAGGGTCATGTGGACATTTTAGGTGGTTGTGGGACGTTGTGATGGTGTTAGACAGAGCGTTGTGTGTTGTGTTTGTATTGTGTTTGTATGTGATGGTCAGGGGAGATCTTGTGCACATGGTTTGTGCGTGTGTGCAGGACGGTGTGTTTGTGCGTGACTGAGCCTGTTTATGCGGCTTACGTACTATTTGCACGGATTATATATAATTATTGGATTTGCGTAAAAGAACGTAAGTTTAATGATAACAAATATTATGGGATTGTTTTCCTAGAATTAATAGTAAGGCATGACTGAAGAGCTGAATGCGTTGTATGTGATTTCTGTACAAGCTTCATATGCTATTTATACTTTGAATGTGTTATATATCATATTTCATATTAAGCGGGGAATCGAGATTTAAGAAAACACTACAACAAATATAATAACATACTAATGATAATCGAACAAATCCGTTGTCGTCAATGAGGTCGTATAGTGAGTCCTTCGGGATCGAGTTTTTTTGAATCTAAGAGCGTTCAAAGTAAACATGACTAGGTCAGACGTTAAATCTAATTAGTAAGAGAACAAGTGTGGTTCTCTTCGTATGCGCAGTGACAAGAAGTCACGGGCCAAAACATCGGCCGATTGGGTATAAGGCTGTCCTCTGCAGGGGGACCTTCGGCGTGTAAGTGAGGGTTTAACAAACCGAAATACACGCAAGAGACGTAGTGGTTTTGGATCGCGAATCAAAACCATGCATAATATTTATGAAAAACAGAAATATTTTCATAAAAGATAACAGGTTTTCAAATGATTTCTGTGGATGATGTGTGACTGAGAACTTGGCCCAGATCAGTATTTATGTCTCAAAAATCTCTCATCTTTTGTCCTCATTTGAGTTCTATCTTTCATGTTGGGACACAGACTTGCCATGGTTAAAAAAGTAAAAAGAATATAAAAGAGAACAATGACGTCTATGCTTTTAATATGTGAAGGGTTTGATACGACGTCCATATTTTCCTACGGTTTTTAGAAAATGTTTTACAGGTACTCACCGATCGTCGTAGTCGGGGGAGTACCCTGCAAATCGAATACATAGACTTTGGTTGCTGAGCTTTTAGCTCACGGTTATGTGTTTTATTTGCAGATCCATCACAAGACAATGTCGAAACGATAGAGTGAGATTTTATACATATAGTTATTTATCTCATTGTCCGATATATAATAAATACTCGTTGGAAACCACTTGTAGGCAATACGATATTGTAATGTAATCGAGATTATATATTATTATCTGGAATTATAATTTGTATTGAGTAGGTAGCTTTCCTTAGCTTCTATACCTACAAATCCGTTTGGGTTGTTTGGCCTTGTCATGGACTGGGTCTATGACGGCATAACGTCACGTGCCGGACATGCCGGATTTCGGGGCGTTACACAAACCCAATGCCTCATTGTTGTATACAAAATCAAATCTAACAATATAAATGCACTACCATAAAAAACAGAACATACTACAATGATACAAATGTATAAACTCCAATATTACATATACAACATACAATGCACGATGATATAATATCCCAAATAGTTGTAAATCCAACCAAAGTCAAGTAATCGTAACTACGCTCAAGTCTACATAATAATCCAACAACTAACAAAGAGATCCGCATGATGGTGGTGGTGGAGGGGGTGGAGGTGGTGTTGTGAATTTAAACTGAGAAAACAGATCTGAACAATTTTGAGGCTCTTGAGAGAGTTGGCTAAAAAACTATGTAATAAGATCAAGCCGCGAACCTTGTTGTTGGATTATTGTTAATTGATGTTCAATTTGCGAACCTTGTTCTTGAAGAATTAGATGCAGATGCATTTGACCGTGGTTTTTCATAGAATGAATGAACCTCGGAGCCTAATCCGAGCACGTTTTCCTTCCTTCATCCAACAACACTCAAATACAAATCATTTTGTATTTGAGCTGGCATATCTTTTGAACTTGTTATGTTGTTGGCCTCCTTATACTCTTGTAATAACCTTTTATACTCCTTCTGTATCACACCATAGAGTTTGGATAAAAAAAATATAATTTACAATAGAGAGTATCTGCTATCTGCTAAGTTACTAATTCCGACAATTAGACGGTATCATGTGTACAATGAAGAGAGCCATAAATCATGAACAAATATTCTTACTTCTTCTAGATCTTGGCCAAACGAAACAGTCCTAGTAATCAGACATATATACATACGAAAAACTCCATCACTCTCAACCAATTCGATACACAAGAAATACAGGACAAGTTTGCTAAGAAGCATTTATCTTCTTTGGAATTCAAGGAAATGAATCCAGGTCGATAAAACGCACCACAGAGGCAACCAAACAATTCAAACTCATAACAACCTTATCAACAAGCGAATTTTGAATCCATGGTTGAATCAGAGAAGGTCTTTGAGGATCTTCTGTAAGCATTGATTGATTTAATTTGACCATAGAATGATATAGAATACCACACTTAAGAGCATAAACATATACAGGATTACCTTTAGAGCTTTTCATAATTCTGATTTTAGATTTGAAGCGAAAATAAGTATACTAGAACGTGGCTGGTACTACTTCTCTAATGACTTTGGTCACTGGTTCGATGAGACACCTTGTATGTTCAGAGCGTACGTAATATGAAGTGAGGTTCAGAAGAGACGATCTATCTCATATATATAGAAGTCTTAATGGGCCCTCTCATCACGGGCCCACTAGGCCTGGCCCATCGGGCCTGAAGCTCAGCCTACACTAACCAACCCATATTCGACTTGATTCAAAGTTCGTAACCACGATTTACCAGACCAATTAATTAACGTGAATAATTATAATTAATATAACCCATACTAAACAGAATATTTAAATAAATATTCTAACATTCTCCCACTTGGGTTGTATTAATTGTCAAAATCATTTTGAAAAATGACTCTACTTTAGAAAACAAAACATTATCAGACTAATTGTATTTTCCAAAAGATTACGCTCATTTTATAAAAACCGATTGGTCCAGTAATACTCTTCAAGTCGATCCAGTCCCATAGAGCTTTAAAAATTTGAATCATGGCGACACCGCATCTTTAATCTAAGCGATACAGGACGTTCCACGCTCACAAAGTTTTAGACTCTACTAACATGGATTTAATATGGTAGTGTGGCAAGTTGATAACACTTAAGGGGTATCCTGATATGTTTTTAACACCTCAATGAGTATCCTTATGTTATCCTCATGTCGGTCGTCGATTTTCTCTTACCTTTATGCATTACCGCAATGAGAAAATCATTGGTTCGAATGAACCCTTGTATGTCTCAACTTTTACACCATATGGTGAATGGTATTGCGTCTGAAAACATACGCTGACGGCTACTCCAAGCTTTGGCTCAAGATTAACACAAATCATGAGACTTTCAAAATATGATGTCAATATAACTGAAAATGCATGCACTTTATTTGACTTCAGTACAAAAGTACAACAGAACAGATAAAATAAAACCAAAAGAGCATACAAATTACATCACTCCCACTAAACATATGCATCCCAAGATGCCCCTAAGCCCATACTAGCAACATGTCTATCAAAGACTGTAATGCCCGAAAAATTTTGAGAATTAAAAAATGAATATATAGCGTTACGATTTTAAAATAATCGCGCTAAAAGGGTTATAGATTTAATCCAGGAAAATATTTGATTACTAAATCAAATATAACAATAGAATATTTGGGATGAATAGTTGAACGCGCCAATAAACATTACGAACGAAAAACTTACAACGTTATAATGTTATAAACGTTGCACGTAAGGCTAGTGATTTTAATCCCATAAATAATGTATTATGACTTGAGAGGTCATATTTTCATATATGGGATAAATTTATCGATATAAATAAATTACCGATGAATTAATATCACGAAATTTGGGTAAAAAGTGGACTGAACGAGGCATATCGTGGGATGGAACGGGGTATTCTCACCCACTTCTCCCAGTTCCTTCCACTTTCTACCACCTCCACTCTCCCTCACTTTTCCATTCCCACTGCCAACCACCATCACCCTCACCTGCCTGCCACCAGCCAGCCAACGCAGTTGCCAGCATTACCGCCAACGCATCAATCATCATCATCGTCTCCATCATTTCATTACCACACCTTCACCACCATCGTTTTCATCATCATCACGACGCCACAAGAACTGGGATAGCAGCGGCAGCCGGAGGGGAGGGTCAACATCGACAGTCCGACCAGAGAGCAACAACGGATTCATCCGTCTGATCGTGTGCATAAGGAAATCAAACACGAATCGAGGTAACCTCACTTGCCCGAGATGCCTTTTTTCATTCGTTCACACGATTCAAGTACGTTCGTGCGTGTTTGGGACATGGTTATCTAGTGAATGATGTGTATGTAATAATTTGTATGCGTTTTAATGACAATTGAAGGGTCCGTGGTGTCGGATGCGAGTTTCCTGGACGTTTTGGGCAGCAGACCCGTGGCGTCCGCGACCATCCTGGGTCGTGCCCGCGACGGGAAAAATCTGGCGTTTTGGCATGTTAGGCACGTCGCGCCCGCGACGGCCCTGGGTCGCGCCCGCGAAGGCCTTCTGGCCAAGAAATCGTTGCTTTCATGCGTCGAACCCTAAATCTAATTGCGTATGTAAGATAATATTCATACACAAGGAAATATAGCATTTAACATGCATATATGATCACGTTTGATACGTGACGGGGTATTTGGGGTTGAAATGAACTAGAATACACACCAATGTACTATATGTATCCTCTCGGGAAATAAATGAAAACGACCTCGAAACGATTAATAAAAATGATACGGGGGATATAGAGCATAATTACACTATCTGTGTAAACTAATGAACAAGCGAACGAATAAGAAATATCGCATCCCTGAACTGATAAGGTCGACATTGACGTCCCTTTTTGGATCCGTTTGATCGTTGGTCATTTTTTCTGGAATTATTGAGAAGGTCGAGCATGGTGTCCGTTCTTTGATCCATTGCGATCATTTGTTGCATTCTTGAATAGCCTTGGTGGCTTGGGTTTGAGTCATTACACTCCAGTGTTATCCATCTGAGTCATTGTCACGGGTAAGAAATAGCTAGGGAGCGATGGGCATCTCATCTCCCATCCTCTTTACATGCATACAGCGGCTTTTATGCCGTTGTGACGGGGCCATGGGTTGCTCTCTGTAGGGAGACCCAAATTATCTCAATGTTGGCATACGATGTCTCATTGAATGCGCACAATAGGTATAAGACGATGTACGGAGTAGGCAGGTACGAAAACATAATCTATTGGGTAGCCCGACTGACGATTGACACTTTATCTCTGTACTCCAAGTCGGTCATATCCTTGGAGTTGTCGTTTTTGAGTCAAGTCATGAGCCCTAATTAAATGCAAAATAAAGAAATGACTCTAAAAGCGATACGAGCCATATAAAGCAATGTAAGATGATCCTGTTTGATATGACGTCCATATTTTTCTATATATGTAAAAATATTTTAGGGACTTTCTGTGGTCGCCATACCCATCAGCGGAAGTTCCCTGTAATTGGGATTCATATACTTGAGGTTACTGAGCTTCATTAGCTCACGGTTATGTTTTTCAATTTACATCCCCAACAGCACCTGAAGGCTCTTAGTGTGAGTTTGCATGCATATAGCTGATCTCATGTATTTTTGGATGTAATAGCAGATCAGAGGATCTATTTTGTTTAATGTAATAATTGATCTGCATTGTTTATGCATCCTTACAGTAATTAAAACAGGTATCGAAATTATAAGCTATGACTGTGGCTACTGTTTGTAGTTTCCTTGACTTCTATATCCTTAAACCCATTCGGTTTATTAAGCCTTGTCACGGACTGAGTCCGTGAAGGCATAACGCCCACGTGTCTTCCGGCATGAAAATTCGGGGGCGTTACAAAGACACAAGGGCAAAGTCCTTTAGTTAATGGATCTGTAACCATATCATCTGTTCCAATATGCTCAACTGTAACATCACCTCTCTTGACCTTCTCCTTGAGGGCCATATATTTTACCTCAATGAGTTTAGACTCTTTGATATTTCTATTATTGTCAACAAATAACACAACGGAGTTATTATCACAGAACAACCGGATGGGTCTAAACACAAAATTAACAACATAGATCTGTATCACAGAACAACCCTTTGATACAGCTTCTGTATGAAATCCTCGAGTGAGATGGCTCGATTGGTTGCTTTATAACATGCTACAAGCTCTGCCTTCATGGTTGAACACGTAACTAACTTCTGCTTTTCACTTTTCTAGGACACAGCTCCGCTTCCCATCATAAACACATAATCTGAGGTGGATTTTCAGTCATCTGGACAACTGGCAAAGTCAGAATTTGTATAGCCTTCAAACTGTAGATTCTTCACTCTACGATATGTCAGCATATAATCTCTGGTTCGCTTCAAGTATCTTAAGACCTTCTTGGCAGCTACCCAATGATCCTGACATGGATTAGACTGATATCTACCAAGAAGTTCAGCAGCAAAAGCAATATCTGGTCTAGTGCATACTTAAGCATGCATGATGCTTCCAACTGCACTTGCATAAGATATTTTCTGCATAACTTCTCGCTCAAGATTATTCTGAGGACATTGTGATTGCCTCAACTTATCACCTTTAGTAATAGGTTCCACTCCAGGTTTACAATCCAACTTGTTAAACAGTTCCAGAATATGATCAATGTATGTCCTCTGAGATAGAATCAATAGATGACGAGAACGATCTCTGGAGATCTGTATGCCCAATAAAAAATTTGCTTCTCCAAGATCTTTCATATCAAACTCTCTTGACAGAAAGCGCTTTGTTTCATGAAGTAGAACCAAATCACTGTTAGCAAGCAAGATGTCATCCACATAGAGAATAAGAAAAATGAATTTGCTTCCACTGATCTTATGGTATATACACAGATCCATTGGATTCTCCTCAAATCCAAAAGAAGTAACAACAATATCAAATCGCAAATACCACTGTCTGAAAGCTTGCTTCAGCCCATATATAAACTTTCTGAGTCTGCATACAAGATGCTCATTGTCTTTCATGACAAAATCTTTAGATTGGACCATATAAACTTCCTCATTAAGATTACCATTGAGAAAAGCAGTCTTTATATTCATCTGATGCAACTCCAAGTTGAAGTGAGCAGTCAATGCCGTAATTATTCTGAAGGAATCTTTACTGGATACCGAAGAAAAGGTCTCTTTATAATCCTTTTCTTCTCTCTGAGTGAAGCCTTTTGTAGCCAGTCTTGCTTTAAATCTCTCAATCTTTCCATCAGGAGTCTCCTTGGTTTTGTAAACCTATTTACAACCAATAGGCTTGCATCCTTCAGGTAGCTCGCATAATTCCCAGACACCAGTATGCTTTATAGACTGCATCTTATCTTTCATGGCATCAACCCACATGTCTGCTTGAGGACTGGAAATAGCAGCTGAGTATGTCACTGGATCAATGACACAACCAATATCATAGTCTTGTTCGCCTACGTAGACTTCATAATAGTCAGGAATAACAACTCTTCTTTCTCTTGTGGATCGTCTAAGTGGAGCCTCTGATAAAACAGCTGGTGCTTGAGAAGCATTAGCGAGAACAACATCAGTTATAAGTGGTTGTCCCTCATCAGAGACAGGTGCTGATGCAGATGCTCAACTCCCACTGAAACAGGCAATGAAGATGATGTAGGTAATGCATTATCCTGCTCTGCCACATCAAACTCTAGAAACTTGGCTGTTTGTGACTCTACAATCGTGACACCTCCAGAAGGGTTATAAAATCTATATCCCTTCGAATGTTTTGGATAACCGACAAAGTAACAACGGGTAGTTCTAGCATCCAATTTATTCAAGATTAGACTCCACAACTTCACTTCAGCAGGACATCCCCAAACTCGAAGATGTTGCAAGCTAGGTCCTCTTCCAGTCCACATCTCAAAAGGAGTGAGAGGAACTACTTTGCTGGGTACTCTATTGAGTACCCAACGTTGTCTTCAAGGCTTCTCCCCAAAGAAAAATAGGCAAATTGGTTCTGCTAACCATGCACCTGACCATATCCATCAAGGTACGATTTCGCCTTTCTGCCATACCATTCTGCTCAGGACTACCAGGCATAGAGAACTGAGCAATAATACCAGAACTTCCAAATACTTAGCAAATGGGCCTTTAAGTTGTCCAGCATCCCCATGTTTGCCATAGTACTTATCACCTCTATCAGACCTAACCACCTTAATGTCTTATCCTATCTGTTTCTCGACCTCACTCCGAAATATCTTGAATTTCTCAAGAGATTCAGGTTTATCCTTAATCAAGAACAGATAACCATATCGAGAATAGTCATCAATGAAAGTAATGAAGTATGAGTTTCTGCACAAGGTGATTGAATAGGAACCACTGATATCTGTATAGATCAAATCCAATAGACCTGAACTTCGGATTGTCGTTTTGGTCTTTATTTTGGTCATTTTACCTCTACAATAGTCAATACCGGTTTCTAGATCACTGTAATCAAGAATGGATAAAATATTAGACTTTATTAATCTTTCGACTCTTTCTTTGGAGATATGACCCAATCTTTTATGCCATAACATGAAAGACAAAATCTTTAGTTGATATCTTTTGGATGTGATCTTGCAAACATCATAACATGCATAGATATCTATGGGAGCCAAACACAATCTATATAGGCCACGAGATAAAGTATATTGTCCCACAACATCTACATCAACATCCAAGTTATTGCCAACTGTGATTTTTGATTCATCCTGATTTGATCTCCTTCTGTTTGTGAACCCCTGTACGGTAAAAGCAACATGATTAGTTACACCACTATCTAACCACCAAGAACCTGATGCGGCTTCAGTGAGATTACATTCACAGACCATGATCATAGAATCATTACCTGCATTTACACGTTTGGCCAACCAAGCTTTGAACTTACGACAATCTCTTTTCACATGACCAACCTTCTTGTAAAAGAAGCATTGATCACCTTCCACCTTCTTAAAAGAAGATGTATTCTTTGGTCCCATCCCATAGGTTTGACTAGAATCCCAACGAGACTTATATTTATCTTGAGGAGTCTTACCTTTAGAAGTACTGTCTTTCTGAAACTTTTTTCCTGAAGTGTACAAGGCAACCTGATCCTTTTCTTTCTTGAGCTTTTGCTCTTCTGCAATAGCTCTTGCAATCAGATCATTAATAGACCATGTCTCATCTTGAGAATTGTAGTTGGTCTTGATGATAGTGAAGGTAGAAGGAAGAGTATGCAAGGCTTGATGCACAATACAAGCATCTGGAAGAACCACCTTTAGTGCTTGAAGCTTAGTATGAAAATCCACCATGCGGATTATATAATGCCTTACACCGCTGACTCCATCACATCTCATCTCGAAAAGCCCTTGTAGAAGTGTAAACCCCCAGAAAATTGAGATCAAATAAATGTAAAAAAAATTATGATCAAATAATAGTTTGTAAATTAATAAACGTAACAAAATATGCGTTTCTTCGTTTATAATAAATTGAAAGAGAAAAACGAATCTCATTTCAAAGTTTTGAGACATAACGTTACGTTCATAACATTAAAACTTGTGACGAAGTTGGGATAACTTTTGTCGTGAAAAAATTTAAAAAATTATATGTTAATTAATAACATGATTTTTCGAGCGTGGTGGTAAAATTTGAGCGAAGGCTGTGGGAGATATGGGATTAATTAATACTGCGATTAAACGAAACGGGGATGTTTTTAATTTGAATTCACTTTCCCTCCCTTTTTTTTCCACTCTTCATTTCTTAATTCCCCGTCTAACCTACTCCCGGTCACGACAACCACCGCACCAAGGGACACCACCTTCCCCACTCCCTTTCACTCACTCCTCCACCCATTCTAATCACCAAGGGGATCCAAGGAAGCACCATTAGCACATTTTCTCCCGTCTCCTCACACCATCCCTCACCTTCTTCTTTCTTCTTCTTGGTTCTCTTGGGATAAGCTCGGGCTACAATGGAACCAAGCTCTTATGGATCACAGCAGCTTGGGACGAGGCTGTGGTAGTTGCTGGAAGGAAGAAGAAGAGGAGGAGAAGGCGTTCGAACCATCAAAGGAACAAGAGGAGTGTTTTTCACGCCAAAGGAAGCAAACCAAGGCAAACCGGGCTAAAAAATGTTTCAACGAGAGGGTGAACTACTCCACTTCTGTTTTCAACTCTTAACCGATTATATGTGATCAAACAACAAGGAAAATAACATGAAAAATAGGTCACGGACGAAGAAACGTATTATTTGAACCAAAAGACGAGTTATGCTAGCGAGACCCCGAAACCTAAGATTTTATGATCCTTTTTTCGATTATTGGTATAACGAAGCTTCGGGAAAACTTCACGGATCGTGCAAGGCATGGATTAAGAAGCGGATTTTCAGAAATCATATAGAACCAATTCAACAAGGAATAAAAAAGGTTTGGATACCTAAGTCATGGATTTATCGGTAGAATTCAAAACCGGAATGAAGATTTCAAGACGTCGGGCCGAGGATGTTAATCCAAGCACTATTTGGGAGACAACCCAAAGAGATTTTCCTTAATCATAATAAGTCAATTGACATCGTTTCTTATCATTTCTTGATCTTATGTTGTGTGTTTTGATGTCTTCTAGGTAGCATTTTGAATAATGAAAGCTCATGATGAAGGTTGGTACGGTAACTTCAAATGAGATCTCGGATGGTCAACAAATGGTATCAACTTTAGAGATATTTTTTCATCGTTTCACTCATTTTTGATATTAAAATGAGATTTGGATGAAAAAAAATGATGAAATACGGTAGAAACGAGGTGAAAAACGCATGTCTACGGGCTTGGAAACACATCTCGGAGTGTAAACAACATGAACAACGGCAACTGGGGGAAAACCGCTCCCCAGGCGTTGCAACACCACTTTCCAGGTGTCATGGCGCCACCTCCACCCCCCTCCACTGGTTGCAAAGCGCTACAAAACCTCCTCGTTGACGCCGTGGCGCCTCGGCGTCACATGCCACTCCCCATACCCTTTTTAAACCCCTTTTCTTTAACACTTAACCAATTTTCACACCGTTTTCTTCTTCCATCTCCTCAAACAACTCTCAAAATCTTTTTCAAATCAAAATTTTCTTCTAAATCAAGTTCTAAAAATTAAAATCTTGATCAAACACTCAAGTTATTCATTCAAGATTACAAGGTACATCACTTCTAACCTGAACCTCTATATATTCTCTACATTTTCATGAGTTGTTGTGATTTGATGGAGACCTTGTATGGTTGATTTGGTGATGGAAAGTGAGTAAAATTGATTCTTATTAAGATTTGATAGCATGAATCATGCATTGAATGGTAATTTGAAGGCTCAAAAGCATGCTAGGAAGTTAGTTCACGACCATGTACACTAAGAGTTCGATGAAATGGTTGTATGATCTTTTCTCGATGATTCTTTAGTTTGAGCATGTTTTACATTTAATGCAAGTTTTGATCATGGTTTTCTTATTTTCCCATGCTTTTGTGACGATTTTCATATAATTAAGCGATTGAGCCTTAAGGTAAGCGCTAGCATGTTACGTTCTTATTTCGTCAACATACACACTTTGTGTTTTCAAGGTATCATGCTCGAAAACAAAAACCTCCAAATGAAAGACGATCACACCATCTACATGAGTTGGGACACCTACCAAAATCGAGAATGAAGCTACCTTTGGGCCCTTCCGAGTGTTAACCACCACCTAGGACGAGCTCGCTCCAACTCTACTTTTTCCTTGCACGATAGAGCTCACACCATCATGCATCTTTCCTTGTTCACATCGAGGTCAATGCTTTGAATAAGCTTGGGGGAGTCACGAGTTGGAGTCCACTTAGTGTTATAGTGTCGAGTCTAGGATTAGGTTGCGTTGTTTCTTTGTCAAGTCATGTTTGCTTTATGATGGTGTCGAATTCATGATGGTGTATTGAGAGATCTTTGATGAGGGAAAGCTTGAGTTAGTTTTTCATTAGAGCCTTAAGATGAGACATGAGCTTGTAGGAATGTCAAAACATGTTTAAACTCGAATAATGAACAAGAGAGTGCCATATTAGAGAAACCTACAATCATATGTGCTAGGATGATGGGTATGGTCTACATGTTTGGTTGGAGTGTGTTTGATTGATTCAGGATACTTACCTCCACAAAAGAACCTCTCAGGTTCTTGTCTTATGTTGAGTCAAGGACGGTTAGAGAATGGGGTAGAAACTCCAAAATGTGTAGAGGGGAAGGGTGTGCTTGAAATATAAATAGCATAAAATGTGTAATGATAGAAAGCTTGTTTGGCTGCAATGTAAAGTTTGCAAAAGTTTGCAATGTAAAGTTTTGCCAAAAAAAAAAAAGTCATAAATCCTAAATAAAAGGGGTTACTTGTGCATGTTTGAGATGCTTGGTTGTGGATTTCATGGTTTAGCCCTAAAACACAATGCTCGGAGGGTAAAAGGGGAAGGTAGAAGGATCATCCCTTGACTTAATATTTTTTCCCTTGTTTTCTACGAAGCTCCAAATGACCTAAAGGTAGCCTCCTTTCACCCTTTTTGCGCTTCTTTGTCGAGTCCGATTTGGATTACCATACATGTTATTACAAAGCGGGTGAGTGGGTGTGATGTTAAGTGAAATCACTTGTTTGTTTGTCGTATTATTTGAGTTAAAATCTTGTTGTTTTCTATTTATGAGTGATCATCGATATGATCCTCACAATCATGTGGGATGATGAGAGATACCTTGTCTTAAAAACGGTATGGTGTCATTAGAATGTGATCATGCAAGTAGTCGTAAGGGACGATGAGTTTGTTTGTTAACTTCTCGAGTTATGACACTTGATGGTTGTGATTATTAGATGTTTGGCATGTTTTGACAATCATGTTTTTCTCACCTTATCTTCATTTCTAGAGGGCAAGCACCAACTCAAGCTTCAGGGAGTTCATTAGAGCGTAACAATCCATGTTTGATCTTATTTTCTTCTTGATTTTTATTGCATCTTTGGATGGATTGTGCATCTAAATTGTGTTAAATGCTTCTTCTTGAGTTGATTCATATATTTTCATTTCATTTTATTTTTTTGCAAGGGGAGAAAAACGAGACCAAGAATGTCAAAAACGGAGGTCAAACGAGGTCAAATGATTGTTAAAGGGCTTGAATGAGACGACGAGCGTGTCCTATCCGAAACGGGCCACACGAGACGGCCCAACGAAACCACCACCAACTTAGACGCGCTCTAATAGAAATGTGCAATCCCTCCACTTGTATAGAAATTGATGAACAAAACTTAAAAGTATTAGCTAAGATGTTGTTCGTATACTTAGCCTGTAAATTAGTTAGATATCTGCAGTTGAGACCAGATGCTAGAGAGGAGTGAAATTTGTCAGATTTTGGAAAATGGGAATTTTCGGGTGATCGAATGATGTTTTTGTGTATTATGAGGTTACCACAGATTGAGAGCATTGTGGGCCACCAGATGCAAACCACTACAGAGAATTTCGGCTAAGCAGTTAAGACATGCATGGACAACAAAAGACCTACAAATGGTTCAGAATCTGGGATTAATCTTGCAGACAACGGTCAACACAGCAATGCATGGATTGCATCAGATCTGGGTGCAGACGAGGTCCCAACGATACTGACTGCAGATTTAGTTGTAGCAAACTGGAGTGCAGCACATGGTTGCTTTGGTTAGGGAAGAAGTCTGAGGATCAATTACATCGAAGATTTGAGGTTCAGAGTGACAGTACGAGGATCAGAAAAAGGTGAGCCATCAACATCAGTGAAGGATCGAACGTGATAAGTTCTCACCATCAGGTCAAGTATACAAGTCACGAATTCATTCCCTCAGCCTATAAAAGGGGATCAAAGAGCTCAAAGAACATGGCTTTTGAACAAGAGATTGAACGTACAAAGTGTGTAAAACCAATCTGAATTCAAAAACTGTTCAAGAGACCTGAATTGAAGAAGAGGAAGAAGAAGGGTTCACTAGTCTGCACTGAAGAACAGAAGTTGTAGCAGAGTCCAGATAGAATCTGTGTAAAGGGTATAGGTTTTTTGCCTTTGACAAGTTAGATAGCTTGTAAAGGGGTTGTCTTGTAAGCCAAAAAATAAGAAGATAGTGAACTCACTTCTTGGGTTGACTAAACTGGTCGTCAAGGGAAGAATGGACTAATTTCTCGATTATCATTTGATAATGAGTGTCTGAACCAGTATAAATCCTGTGTTTTTATTGTTTTGAATTGTTGGAACTGTTAGAAATTAAGTACAACAACAAACAAAGACAAACTCTCAAAGTTTAAGTCTCTGTTGTAGACCTCCTCAATTATCTGCAAAGAATTTTTCAGTGTATTGAAATACACTGAAAAATTTAATACAACCTATCCACCCCTCTCTTCTCTAAGTTATACCTGTGGATCTTACAATTGGTATCAGATCTTAACTTTCTAGACTTAACAGTTTAAGAAAGAAAAGGTCATATCTTTTGTTTTATTTCTACAAAGAAGTTACTAACAGTTTATTTTGTAAAGAAATCATGGCTCCTCCAAAGCTACCTAAATACCCCTAATAGTGGTAAGCCACTAGCATGCTCTTTTTAGACAAATTCAATCACTGAAAGCTAAGGATGCTTGTAATCTGGATTCAATTGATGAAAGAATGCATGATGTGATCACAGATTGGCCATGTATTCCAAAGATGTCAGATCCAGTTGATGCAGCCAGGGAAGCAGACAAGCCCAAGTCTCTCTGGACGAAAGAAGATTGGGATTTGGTGCTGGTGGACAGAAGAGCAATAAACCAAATATTCAAAGCTCTTGATGATGATATGTTTGAAATAGTGGTTCATACAACCACTACGAAGGAAGCATGGGACGCTCTACTGCTCAGAAATGAAGGAACAAATAAAATCAGGGAAAACAAAAAGGACGTCTTGATGCAGTAGTATGATTGGGTCTCAATGAGATATGATGAAAACTTGATCAGCTTTTATGAGAGGTTCAATGTATTCATCAACAATCTCAAAACTCTAAGGAAGACTTTTGATATCAAGGAAGTCAAGCTGAAGTTCATGAGATCACTTGCTGTGATCTAGGGAACAAAAGCCACAGCAATAAGGGAGTCCAAGGATCTTGCCAAGATGTCCTTAGCACACCTGTAGGGTGTGCTGCATACATACATTCTGAAAGTAGAGCAGAAGAGATAGATTGAGGCTAGGAAGAAAACTCTGACCTTTAAAGCTCAACAGAAAATTCTGAGATCCATTGCAGAGGAAATCAGTGACACCTCATCTGCAAGTGAACAGGCTATATTAGAAGAACTTGTACTAATGGGCAAGAAGTTCAGAAAGCTATTCAATAAGAAAAATCTCAAGAAGAACTTCTCAAACAAGACCAAAGAACACTACAAAAAAAATGTGTTTTAGCTACGGAAAATTTTAGTTACGGAAAAAATCCGTCGTAAAAATATATATTTTAGCGACGGATCCGTAACTAATATACAAAAGAAAAAAAAATGGAATGTATTAGCGACGGAAAGTCAACGCTGTCACTAAAGTTTACATCTTTAGCAACGGAAATCCGTCGGTAAAAGGTATGCCAAAAATCCAAATTATGCATCCAGATTATTTAGCGACGGAATCCGTCGCTAATTAGTTTAAGAAATTTATAACATATTTTGTTTAGCGACGGATTCCGTCGCTAACCTTTATGTTTAGCGACGGATTCCATCGCTAAATATGTTTTCTATGATGATTTATTACCTCAAATGTTTTTAATTGTACATATTTTTGAACATCTCAATAGTTGAAATGTTAAGTTATGAAAAGATGTTCTATTTCAT